>JXCR01029215.1:74053-106864 GCA_002079205.1 Phalaenopsis hybrid cultivar
TTTTTTTTTTTTTTTTTTTTTGTTGTTGAAGTTTTTAAATTTAAATTCATAAAAGAATGTCATTCATGAATTGATTTTTGTGGGTCTATATTTTGGAAATTAAATTCGGACAGGCGAAGCACTCAAGAAGAAGAGGGGAAACTTTAGTGAAGTGAAGTTGATTGAATTTCTATGAACCATTCAAATCTTCTAGAATTACCCCTTTTTCTTCAGACCTAACAATTATTAATTCTAATTCATTAATCATTTAATTAATGAAACAATTAATCGAGTCTTCTAAAATTAACACATTATTAATCCAAAAAATAAAAAGCAATTCCTTTTTGAGACGCAATTCTATGCAAAGATCAGCATAGTTTGAGAAAGCCTTCTTTAATCCTCCCAATTTTCTTAAAGAACATAAACTTGATATGTGGTCACAAATTTTCATCTAGCATTAATCTTGAGATTATAAGTACGGTTCTCAGGGCATTTTTCGAGCAAGAAACATTCATACTTTAATAAAAATCCCCTAGAATTTAAATTTCATCAAATTTACATTTTAATTAATTGGCTCGATAACATGGATATAATAACACTAATTGATTCTATTCAAGTCAAACCAAGAATCATTTAAAATTTTTTTGGGTGCTTTGGTTGCACAATTGGAAGGTCAAATAAATTTTAAATTTGACATGTTCGTCTAAAAAATGTCATATTATCATGGAATCTCTTTGGGTCATTGGTTACAAGTCTCCAAACTCCTTTTTTTGTGCGGAAGCTTTTTCTCAAATTATGTAATAGAGGCCTACCCCATCATGAAAAGTGATCTATACCATGAATCGAAAGAACAGTTGGACTTGGATATAATTAGCAAAGAAACAAAATTCCAATGTTGTCTTTACATGTGATTTTTACTCTTTTGGGGGTGTTTTTACTTGTTATTTCTATTATCTGAGTGTGTTATGGACTTTCGTGCAATGTTGAGACACTAAATAATTACTTAATGAAAAAAAAAAAATAATTACTCCACCATCACGTCTCTTTCGACACACGTCAAGGATAAAATTTGATAAAAAGAATTCTAAAATCGTTGAATTTATTTTGAGAGGAGAAACATATGAATAAGTAATCAGTTCTTAATTATAATATTATTAAAATGAATGTGATAGTTTTAAAATTTATTCTCATCAAATGTTCATTAAAAAAAATTGTGATCTGATTGTTTCCAGAAAGCTCAGCAAGCCTAACTTGGAGACGCGTTCTTATTGACCATTGTCCAACTATAAAACATATTCTTCCTTCTGTATTTAACAAATCTAAAAAAAAATATTAAGATTCCAAATGCCGGCATTTAAGATTCTAATTAGTCATCCCCTAAATTAGTCAATATTGGCTCGTTATTTTCATCTACAATTCATTTGATTTCATCATCATTAAAGTTATTGCTTAAAACCTTATTTGACTCATTCACATTAACATAATTTTGACGTGTATATATACATACGTGTGTGTGTGTCTATATATATATATATATATATCAATGCTGCAAGTCATGGCCAGTTGGTGGTAGGGTCACTATAAGTCCCCCTTAGGTCAATGATTCGATCATACTGTGGTGTGAAGGCTCCGTAATTTTAGACACATGGTGCGGGCTCTCATAATGGGGCCAAAAATTGCATGAGAAGTTGATATTTGGGTCTCTTCCAAATATCGATTATATTTTTTAAATAATTATAATATATATATATATATATATATATATATATATATATATATATATATATATANAATATGGCTAAAGTGTGGCTAAAATAAGTAAAATTTAGTCATATGCTCAAAGCTTGTTCTATCTCGTGGTTGAATATAATTGATGTGATTGTCCTTCCACAATAAAATTCAGCAACCAATTGTGAGCCTATTTTCTCAGTTCAACATCTCAATATGATAGAGCATATTGATATTTTATTTTCTTATTTACAAAAATACTTTACAATTTTAATGTTTTCGCACTTCTAAATTCTATAATTTAATACTTTTGTGTTATAATCACATCAAACTATATAAATAACTATTTATGTTTCCATTTTAGAAAAAGAATATTGGAGTTATGTAAATTTAGCTTAAAATTTAATTTATATACATAAACATAGAGAAATTACATCGTAAATTCATAAATGGCTATGTATGTGGAACATACATAATCAACTCATGATTCTTATATATGTATTTAGAAGACTTTACGATGATGGTTGCATATCTGATGATTAATATGAGTGCGAATACTAACTTTGTTGTTATGTTTAAAAGTTACAAGAGTATAATGTAAAATGTCAATGGCTAATTTAACTCAGTTTAATTTTAGAATTATTAAATTTATCATACCATAAACATAATATTATTAGTCCAAATAGTATAATTTTTCACAAGTACGGCATTTACGTTGGCAATACGTCTGTTTGCAAGTCAATAAAAGGCTTTACACGGTGACTTTTTTTATAAATTATTTGGGTGAAAAAAAAAATCAAATTTGATTCTATCAGCCAAGTCTTCAAATTAAAAAAGATAAAGAAAAAGAAAAAATAGAGAATTAGTAAGGTACAAGTTTTAGACGTGTGAGCATTGAAATCAAAAACATTTACGCGGAGACTTTTGGAAATCCTCTATATAAACTCTCTAGCCCTTGCTCTAACCAACACCCAATAGGCGCCCAAAACCTAATAGGAAGAGAAGAAGAAGAAGAAGCAGCAGCAGATCAAATAACTGATCAATGGAGTTTAACATGCTGGCAATAGCTCTGATCCTCTTACTCTCGCTTCTCCTCCCAGCTTCCTCTCTCGGTAACTTCGCATGCATTGTCACCACCGTTTCAATTCTCAACACAAACGCCACTTGGCTATAACATAAAGATTTCTCAATTGTTTTCTGTTGCATAATTGATGCGCAGCCGGTACAGTAATCTGTGAAAATTTGCCCCAAAATCTGTGCTCCTTGTCGATATCTGGGACCGGCAAACGTTGCGTGCTCGAGAGCTACAGGAAGAGCGGCGAATCGACGATGGAGTATTACTGCAAGACTTCTGAGGTGGAGGTCGAATGGGCTTCGGATTGGATCGAAACAGATGAATGCGTGAAGGCTTGCGGTGTTGACCGAATGGCAGTCGGAATCTCTTCGGACTCTCTTCTCGATTCTCAATCGACTGCTATGCTTTGCTCGCCGGCGTGTTATCACAATTGCCCCAATGTGGTTGATCTGTATTTCAATCTTGCTGCAGGGGAAGGTAATCAAATTAATCATTTTCTAGTTAATTTGTTTTATTAATTCTGGTATTTGTGTTTTGATTATTGTGGACTTATTACAGAATTTGAATTAGTTAAATAATATCAATTGAAGCTATCAATTAGCTATATTTTTATTAAAGAATAGAAGGGTAGCTAATTACCAATCTCTGAAAAATGACATCATCATAAGTCCTCTCTGGTTTTCCAATTGCTTNAGCAGCAGCAGCAGATCAAATAACTGATCAATGGAGTTTAACATGCTGGCAATAGCTCTGATCCTCTCACTCTCCCTTCTCCTCCCAGCTTCCTCTCTCGGTAACTTCGCATGCATTGTCACCACCGTTTCAATTCTCAACACAAACTCCACTTGGCTATAACTTAAAGATTTCTCAATTGTTTTCTGTTGCATAATTGATGCGCAGCCGGTACAGTAATCTGTGAAAATTTGCCCCAAAATCTGTGCTCCTTGTCGATATCTGGGACCGGCAAACGTTGCGTGCTCGAGAGCTACAGGAAGAGCGGCGAATCGACGATGGAGTATTACTGCAAGACTTCTGAGGTGGAGGTCGAATGGGCTTCGGATTGGATCGAAACAGATGAATGCGTGAAGGCTTGCGGTGTTGACCGAATGGCAGTCGGAATCTCTTCAGACTCTCTTCTCGATTCTCAATCGACTGCTATGCTTTGCTCGCCGGCGTGTTATCACAATTGCCCCAATGTGGTTGATCTGTATTTCAATCTTGCTGCAGGGGAAGGTAATCTAATTAATCATGTTCTAGTTAATTGGTTTGATTAATTCTGGTATTTGTGTTTTGATTATTGTGGACTTATTACAGAATTTGAATTAGTTAAATAATATCAATTGAAGCTATCAATTAGCTATATTTTTATTAAAGAATAGAAGGGTAGCTAATTACCAATCTCTGAAAAATGACATCATCATAAGTCCTCTCTGGTCTTCCAATTGCTTCTGGCATCCAAAGCTTGAAACACAATACCCATGCTTGAAATATTCTTCCCGTTTTGCTGTGAGAAGCATTACAAATTTATTTTTAAACTGAGGCTTTTTTTGGTAGCAGGCGTCTTTCTCCCAGACTTATGCGAGGCCCGACGATCGAACCCACAACGGTCAATGGTGGAGCTCGTACAGAGCTCTGGCTTGGTCAGCCCGCTTCAAGGGGATATTGATCCTTCGCCTGCACCTTCAGCTCAATAATCACTAAGTTCAGCGACATCTGTCATTCAGTATTGTTTTTAGCTATTTGTTTCACTCCCCTTGCCATTTTGAAATTTAAGAATCTTATGCATGCAAGTGTGAGACAAAGAGTGGGGAGATTTTGTGTCTTGTAAATTTACTTTATGCTCGAGTTTTGTTATGAGGGACTTGTTTTGTTTTCTTATCTACTTCAATTTTCTTCTACACTAATGCCCACTTAAAATTTGCTTCTTACATTGGCCATCCATTTAAAAAAATTTGTCAAATAAATTGTGCATTACCGAGTGTCGCACACTGTGATCCAACAATATCATCATGAAACTTATGTTCAATTTTTTTTCAAAAAGAATCCATAAAAGTTTAGGAATTACGTTCATAGTAGTTTCTCTATCATCTATTATGCAAAAACAATGCGGAAATGAAGAAATTCACACAACAACAATCAAACATAAAAGATTTATATGGTTTGACATTGAATTGATTCGCCAATATCCACGGGGAGGGAGATTCCACTAGTACTAGATGGAGAGAAATAAAAAATAATTTTGGGTTACAACTTCTGAAGTTCTTACAATATATCTCTCATAAACCCTAAGTCTCTTTTATAGAGGAGGACTAAGACATACAAGTAATTAAAGCCAAAAGATAAAATTATTCCTAATTACAATAAAAGCTATAACACGACAATCTTCACCTCTTCTATTTCTTTAAAATAAATGAGAGATGATTAAATGAGTTTCAAACTCTATTACAATTGTACCAAAATGGTTGTCTATGTACCTCGTATCCCAAGGGGATCAAATCTTGCATAATTCTTCAAAATGTCTGACTGGGCAATTAGTTCTGAGCTTGGATGTTCACCAAACTCCTACAGTAGGTAAACCTCTGAACTTGTAGTACCTTCATGAGCATGTCCATTGGATTCTCCTTTGAATCTATCTTCTTCGACAGAATCTTGCCGCCATTAATTTAGTCATGAACAAAGTGATACATAACATAAATGTGATTGGTATGAGTCTGATGAACTGAATTTGTAACAAAAAAATTACACTGTATTTATCACAAAATACCACCAGAGACTCCTGATAAACTTCAAAGTCATTCAATAAGACCTGCATTCAAATCGCTTTCCTTATTACCTTTGTGACTATCATGTACTCAACCTCTGTAGTAAACAAAGTAATCACAAACTGAAAAACTAACCTCCAATTAATTGGATATCTTGCCAATCTGAATAAATAATTAGTCGTAGATCTTTGCCTATTTATATTGCCTTCATAGTCTGACTAAGTGTAGCCTATACACAAATCTGCAATAGATGACTACTTCTTAAAAATCAAGTCATCAATTGTCCCTTCAAATATCTCAGCATACTTTTCACAGTCTATCAATGTTCCCTTCTCGGATTATGCATGAACATACTCACAACACCAACATACTGATTCCTCGTGTACACATGTCCCCCCATGAACTGATCAAATTTTTTATACCACTATTGCAGTGACTGCTTTGACCCATACAAATACTTGTACAGTTTCCAAACCAAATCTTTTGATACTTCATATCTAGGCGGTTGCAATATGTATATCATTTACAGTTTTTTTGTATAGGAATACAGTCTTCACATCAAGATGTTTCAAGATCTAATTGTATCGTGATATAAGTGCTAAGAGAACACAGATTGAGAGATGTTTAACCGTTAGGGAGAAAACTTTAATATAGTCTATTTCTTCTCATTGCACAAATTCTTTTTCCACTATTCTAGCCTTATACTTCACACTGAAACAGACCCACAATTTTAGCTAATAAAAGTGGTCATTTGTCCTTTGCCACTTCTAAAAATGTGTAATTGCGTCTATCCCATTTACGTTACTCCAACTCATACAAATTAATTCAAACTTCTATAATCAAAAATTAATTTTTTAGTATTAAAATAATTTCTTTTTATATCATTAGTGAAATCCATCCCACCAAAATCCCATGCAGAGTTTCTATTGGGCATCCATCCTACCAATACTTTTCAATTGATCCATCACTAACAATTAATAGTTTTAAGATGTGGGACTAAAAGGTACACTTGCACACAAAATTCCATAGCAAAACATTAGATCAAATGCATTGATATACATAACACTCTATTTCTATGTATTTACAGATCTGACACCTAAATTCTGTTTTTTACATTTATACCACTCAAAATCAGTCATCCCTAAAAAATATCCCTATTTTAATTTTCAAAAAATAAAATAAACTTTTATGCATATGTAAGTAACATATATGATAGAAGTATAGTTTAGGTGTTAAATATGTAAATACATAAAAATTGCATAAATTATAAAAATTAGAAAAGCGTCAAGCTCAAACTCTTTTTTTTTTTTTGGGTAACATATGCATTTAAATAAATTCATAAATCAAATATATTGGGTTTAAAAAATATTAAATAAATTTCATGGTATAATATATAATGAATTAATTCTTATATTAAATACATGATTGAAACACCAACAACAAATTTGAATCATCCGACATAATCTCAAAGCATTACACTGATCTCGAGAAAAATTTTTGTGCAAGAAATGTTCAAACTTCAATTCAAATTCATCATGACTTCTAATTTCAGCAAACTTTCAGTCAAACCGACTGACTCGACAAGACGGATCCAATGACACTAAAGTTGGTGCAATTCAAACCGCACCAAGCCTCAATCAAGCCATTAAACCGTTTAATAAAAATTTTTGGGCATATTTGAAAGGTCAAACAAATGCCGAATCCGGCTAGCTTATAGTCAAATCAAAAGTCTCGACAAGAGGAATTCAACGAGACTAAGATCACGCCATTCCTTGCTCTAACGCTTTGCTTAGACACTCTATCACACCCGCAGACTAAATTCTTTTCGTTGTTATTAAACTTATAATGATTTATCCTTGATTATTTTTATCTATAAATAACTTTTTATTGGATTACATATTGCATTGACATATCAAAATATTAGCCTTATTAAGCTTCTATAGAAGTTTATCAAGTGAATTCAATCAAGGGCCAAAATATATATTTTGTTATCCAAATAATGAAGATTGACAAACATTAAATTTTTTGATGTAATAAATTTGCTCGCCCTCAAATGAAAGGTTGGTTCCACCTCTAACTGCACATCAACTCCATGAGATCATTTCTTTTTGCATACACCCATTTGCACCCGATGACATTCCTTTCTAAAGGAAGTTTCACAAACCTTCAAGTATTATTCTTTTGAAAAGAACCTATCTCTTAATCCTTTATCACTCTACAAAGATCACAGTCCGGGCTCTCAACTTCTTCTTTGTAATGACAAGAAATTTTTGTAGGTCTGGGAAAAAAAATGCAAATGCAATGTGATTCCTCAACCAAGTTTGTTTTGGGACATTTTGACGCTTGATCATATTCCAGATTCAAAGAAAACGACGTATTCACCACATCGCAAGAAAACGATGTATTCATCACATCGCATCGACACGTGCCAATGTTTCATTTGCTGTCAAATTTCATCATATTAATTTTAATTGGATGCGTGAACACATGATGACTTGACTTTTCCATAGTCATAGCTGACATTGAAAAATTTGACATTATGTTATTATTCCTTACAATAAATCATTTTTCAAAAAAAAAAAAAAAAGTAAAAAAGAGGAAAAAAACAAAGAACAAAAAAGTTCACCCGGAATAGAAAAATATTTCATAAAAACAAAATTTATTTTTTTATTCTCTGAAATTCTCTTTTTTATTTTTCTTTTTCCTTATTTTTTCCTTTTTTCCAAAATTCTTTTTTTAAAATTATTTTTCTTTTTATCTTCCTATTTTCGTGAAATACCAAAAATAGTGTTTACCTTAAAGAAAAGTCTCATTTTGCTTGAAATTTTTCATTCTAGAACCGAAATTCTATTTCCTGTTTAAAAAAATTCCTCCACTGTTTCCGAAATTTTCTTCTGCGAAGCTTTCCTTTCAAAAATAATGAACTTTCCTTTTTTTTCTTTTTTTTCTTTCTGCGAAACTCCACGCGAAAATCAATTTTCTTTTTGTCTTTCCACGCAATATTCCCGGTGGAACCATCCTACGTAGGATGGAGCAGAGGTGCGCGACTGTTACCGCCGGCCAATCCTTTCTCCTTACTACGTTGGACTGCCGCAGGAAAGTCTGCCACTAAAACCGCCCCCGATCTGCCGCTGGACGTCCACCTATATCTCCTCGAGACGTGCATAGCGTCCAAGTTGCCCCCGCCTGCCACCGAATCTTCTGGCAAGGCACCTTAAATCACTAGCTGCAAAAAAAAAATCTGACAACACACGCCAGAATTGCTGCCATCGAAGCTGAGCTGTACTCTAATCACTAACCGGAGGCTCTCATATCATGTGAAAATAATACTTAAGAAAAAGAAATTCACATAATAACAATCAAACACAAATAGTTTATGTGATTTGACGTTGAATCGATTCAATTATATTCACGAGAAGGGAGATTCCACTAACATTGAATGGGAAGAAAGAAAAAAGGATTGGAATTATAACTTCTGCACTTTTTATCATCATCTCTTATAATCCAATTTGCCCCTAACTATAATAAAAACCATAATAACCATAATACAACATCATCCACTGTTAAATGTGATATTCTTTGGGTATTATGGGGGACGAAAGTAGAGTTCACTATTACAATGCTAAAATCATTTACATCAAATCTAATTAGCCCTTACCCAAGTCGGTGAAATCGTGAACATGGACTAATCTGAATTCATTAAATGAATAACTTATCATCATGTTGAAATCACCAACCCTCTCTCTGTTCAAATATCCCTCATTTTCATAATCATTCTAATTAATAAGGTTTGAGTATCATCCAGTAATAAAATCAAATTAAGAGTTTATTTTTCTGCTATTAGAATTGTCTAAATGAAAAAATCATTTGATGATGTTTAGTGTAATTTAGAGCAAAATTAGCGTTTGAATCAAGCATCAATAATCAACTTATCAATTCTTTCTCTTGTGGAAATTTGACAGAGCCAACAATCATATCTTGGATTGAAGGCTGATATTTTAAAAATTATGGAATACATGACTTAAATCAAAACCCTACGATTCATGAAGCATTCGACGAGTTTAAATAATAAAATTAATCATCTTATTGATACCAAATTTAAGCGGCAGAAGAAAAATTTATAAAATTTATTTCAAAAGAACCAAAAAAGGAATGCAAATTTTGAAGCCTTCGGCGTACATATCATGCTTACAAAACCTAATAAATTATATTTGTATAATAACCTTCCCATTTGCTATCTTCAACAACGAGGAAGGTTGGCCGGCGGCGGAGGTAGACTCGTCGAAGGCGTAGGACCGTCGTCGACCTCAAAAGCCATGGCCAGTCCCCAAGACATGTGAATGTCCAAGTGACAATGCATGAGCCAAATGCCTGCTTAATCGAAAATCAATCATTAATTATGCAACATAAATGAAATTAATGCTAATGAAATTTAGAATAGGCACCTGGATTATTTGCTACAAATCTAATGACCGCCCATCCGCCGGCGGGAACCGCAACTGTGTTTCTTACCTGCAGAGTGCAGGGCAGTGCCGAAATGAATGAGTTTTTTTTCCGACATACCATAAAATTTGATGTATTTACATGTCAAAATAAATGTAGCAGCAACTATTCCGCTTAAAATGAAGAGACTAAAGAGGGAGCGAGAGGGGAATAGGAATATAGAACAGAGATGGGAGGGAGCTGACCTGGGGATTGAGGAGATTGAAGGTCGGCGGGAGTGGCGGCGCGGATTCATTGAAGTTCCCAAGCCCCTGCGCGAGGACGAAGAAATTAAAACCATGAAGATGAATAGGATGGCTCTCCGTCCCCAACACCGCCGTGTTCTGCAATATGACCTCCACCGTCGCATTGTACCTTACCCTCTTCACCTTCGTCCCTTTCTCCACCACCAACACCGATGGATCCAAACTCGCCTTTACGTTCGTAAAATCAAATTTCACCGCCGGCCGCTCCGGAAAGTCCTGCGTGTACACGCCGCCGCCGCCTCCTCCAAACCTCGCCTCTAAAAGCGACATTTCTTGCGGAAACTGAAACGAAATGTTGTTCATGCTGGCAGCCAAGCACATGGGCCGATCCGGGCCGCAAGGGATAAGCCCTAGCCCGAAAGTAACAAACATTCTCTCATCCACTACAATAGGAACAGCGGGCCGGTCTGGCCCTGTTAATCCTGTGAGATTGGTGTAGAACAGATAGGCGGTGGAGATGTCGTTCAAAGCCGGAAGGGATGGCATCACTGGTGGCGGCCGATCAGAAGTGGTGTTTGAGTAGCGGAGGAGAGCTGTGGTGGTGGAGTTGTTGAATGCGAAGGAGGCGGAGGATGGAGGAATGCTGATGAATGGGCGGGCGGCGAGGTAATAGTCACCGGCTGGAACGGCGTCGGCCAGCAGAAGGGCATCGACGGTTTGGCCGGGAGCGAGGAGGATGACTTGTGTGGTTTGTGGGGTAGTGTAGGACGCATCCACGGCTACGACGGTGAAAGAATGGCCGGCTGCTTTGAGGAAGAACTGGTGGCTGAGGGCGGCGTTGATCAGTCGGAAGAGATATAATTTTCCCTGCTCTAACTCCACCTTATGCGTGTCTGTTAATAAAAAAAAAAAGAAAAAAAGTTTCTTTATTCATTCTTTACTTAAAGCTAGCATTTTTTTAAAAAATTATTCATTTTTTACTTGAAGCTATTGATAATAATGATAATAAAAAAGGCATACGCTGCTGGGAACAAGGATATAGATCGCCGGGCCTTCCGTTGATGGTGAAAGCATCGGAAATATTTGGAATGCCGCCGGCGGCGAGGGCCTCATTTTCGACATCCACAACACTAGCATCCCACCACTCTCCTGTAATCTTATATTAGCGGAACTTAATTAATCAACTCATTAAAAACAGAGGAGATTTAAAATTTAATACTGACCGAGAATGATGGGCACTTCCTTGTAGGGCTGGGGAAAAGGGTAGGCTTTTGTACCATGGCGGGGTTTAATGATGAGTGCGCCATAAACAGTGGCTCGAAGGAAGGAGACGTGCGCGTGCCACCAGAGCGTGCCTTCTTGCCCGCTAATGGTGAACCTATAAGTATAGTTGTTTCCGGGTAATATGGGGCATTGGGTTACGTAGCTCGGCCCATCAGCCCACCCACTCATCACCTGAAATATCCCGTGCCTGAAGGCAACCACCAATTCCATTTCTCAATGCTTCAGTTCATTTGAATTTACTTCAATCATTATTCTCTTTAAATATTTGGAAGATTTATCTAAGTTTATGCTTAATTTTTCTTCTTATATCTATGCATAAAAAACTGTATGTTACCTTTTTTTCAGTTAAAATAATGGGTTTTTTTTTTATATGATATGAAGGATTTAGGGGGTGGGCATGAATGTAAGCAGTATTTTCCTTAAATGATAGAAATTATAAGAAGTACCAATGGACTGTGATGTTGTAAGGGGACTGGTTGACCAAGTGAACGACAATGGTGTCGCCGTCATGAGCACGTATCGTTGGGCCTGGAAACTTTCCGTTAACTGCCGTTATAACTCTCGTCTTACACAGTCGTTCCACCGTTAAGTTCCCTACCTGCAATTTATCTTTCATCAATTAAAAATTACTCTCTTCATATACAACTCATGCCAGCTGGTTCTTCCCTGTGACCAAATTATACAACTGTTTTGTCACCCAATTATTTAAATAAACTATACTTAAATTGTCTACTGTCGCATTAAACTTTACCGGATAGCCTTATTTAAAAAGTATAAAAATATTAAATTTTTATCTCACCAAATTTTTTAAATTCAAAGTTTTCTAAATCAACTTCTTTCACTAAACTCTATAAGAATATTTTCTTCCTATCATTTTCATATATCAAGCATATATTTTGTATGATATGTCGCATAATGTAGTAATATATGTTAATATTACAAGTATGAAACGTTAGTTGATAAGTCGAATAATCCATCGGTAACTTGTTACAGAGGTGCCTGAAACTCTTAGGCACTAAGCTAATTGGTATATGCAAACTATAATTTTTGATAGATTAGGGAATTTATAATAGCGTAATTTAGCTGGCATGTAGCTATTAGCTAATTGTATTTTATAAGTCAATCTCAAATGTTCCAATGCATCACTAACGCGCATGAGATTTCACAGGTAAATTGTAATTTGCTTAGGATGTATGCATGGTGTAGACGATATTTATAGCTAAGCACGTACAAATAATATTATTGCATAAATTATTATCAAAACATTTATGTAAAGTTAATCTGTATCTAATTTATGAGTTTTTATTTCAATTATAAACTGTTTTACACACGTACTAAGGGATATTTTAATCTCACATTAGGTTTGATGGTAAAAAAAATCATTAAATTAATTTACTCGTTTTTCAGCAGCAACTATTAAATTTGAATTTGGCAATAAAAAGATATGATTTTGAAATATATATTTAATTTTAATGCATGCAATCATGCATGTACGTATGTAATAACACTACAACCTTAGCTATTAGCTAGTATTTTGTTCTTTTCATAAATGAAACCCAAAGATACAGAGAGCTCAAGTTGTAATGACAAATCATAATAAATGAGAAATAAGTAAGGAAAAGGTTAATAAAAGAATCAAAGATCAGATTTTGTATGAAAGAGTGAAATATATTGAAACACTGAAATTACGTTGAAAGTGTGCTCCACCACAGCAGCTTGGGCTGCTGCGCTGCAAATAATTGCCATGGAAAGAGTGGCAAGAACAGAGCGTTCCATCTCTGACTCTCCTCGCTTGACCGAGAAGAAAAAAGACACCACAATTTACGATCCATAGCTTATAAATAGGACTCATATGCTTCTTATTTATCATGCATATATTATTGTACTGATAATTATAAACTAACTACAAAAACTATTATTAGTTAATTAAAAGGTTCGTCATCATCAAGCGCATGTTTCTAACAAATCATTAATCTGCAACGTATGCAGTTTTTATTCAATGCTTATATTCTACCTTCTCCACATGCTAGTCCATCGTTTCAGTGACAGCAATACATTCTGAAGCTAAGTGTGTGTGTACATATATGTATATGTGAATTCAATATTTAATTTCTTCTTGTCCAATTAATTAATTTAAGGGGAGACCGACTGCAGATATCATGATTCGATTTTCTTAACATTCATATGAATTCCAATAATGTTCAGTAAATTAGTTATGGTTAAAGAAATGTTCATGAACATGAAACCACACAATTCCAATTCGAAGCTCCTACATATGGGCACTCTTAATCCCCCCTCTCCTCTCTCTCTCACACACAGAGTACTTAGTTTGTGTATGTGCATCTGCATATTTACTCTCATGTAGTGTCTCGTCTTCGCCGTATACTTATAGCTGGTCATTATAAATTTAAAATTGAACATATAATAACAAAAAACACAAGATTTAAGTTATAGAACTCATCACATGAAGCTTAAAGCGGATGATAAGGTAATGAAGATGAATCCAGACCATGATCTCATGGTTTCGTCATCCCAGGTCATAATGATCCTTGATCTGCTTAATCAGAGGAGATAGTCGACCCAACATTATAGAAAGATTCTTGTCAGCAGTCATGGGTTACGTTGTACAAGAAATCCTTGTAGACTTACGAGGATGTTTGTCTAAGGGGACAAATTTAAGTCGACATTAGCTAAAAAAAGACTTAATATGAATCAATTGTACCATCATGATTCATAATTCAAATGATAAAAAATCATTGAGGGACATATGAGCTGCAATCGTGATTGTAATATAATAGCGTCATTTGGCAGCAACCACTTGGTAAGAGGGCTCTAGTCATAACCACTTTTTTGTGGTGCAATTTGGTAGCAAAACCACGTGGACAAAAGTCTCAAGCCACGTCCTTACTAGCATGCAATTGCTTTGATTGTGAATATATATGTGCATTTAATATGACATTCACTCTCTGTGGGTTGAAGTTAATCATAAGTTTGTCACTCTCGACAAATTGTTGCGGAGGGTGAATAAGATTTGTTTTAAGTCGCTTAAGTGATTGAATTCTAGTTTGAATGTTCGGTTGGTTATATTGAAAATTTGGATTTAAACTGTTGAGCCCTCTGGTTGAAGTTTTCAATCAATCGACCATCAACGGGGTATTGAACATTTTAAAGCTTTTATATTTGAAATGAGAGGCATTTAATTTTTTTTAGTTTAAGCTCTTCAAATTATAAATTATGCCGACTCCTATCTTTATAAATAAGAAGATCAGACTAAATGATTTGGACGTCTAAATTCTTACTTCAAGATTTGGATATTTATTAGGGCTTATGAGACTTGTCTATGATTCTATCCTATATACAAGACGGTCTGATTAGCCCGCACAACATTCTCGAATCTAATATTTGAACACTTTATATGTTGCTTGGAGTACATGCAAACATTTAGATTTAAGTACTTGAGCTATTTTAGCAGGAGTATTTGATGTCATAAGATAGTTTACATGATTTATAATATGTATTAAATCAAATAGCTTCAAAGAATGCATATTGAGAGGCTTGCATAAGTATTGAGGTATTTATTTTCAAATCAAATGTTGTCTTATAACTTGAAAAAGTCATCAAATCACTCATGCATCTTGAAAGTTTATGTGAACATTATGGCTTCACATTGCACCCAAGTTTTCATTTTAAGAATTTTTTCTTTTTCTGTTCGCTAGAAAGTACGTTGTGAACACGTGACAGAGGTCTATTTTAAAATTGTTTCAAAGGTTTTTTAAACCCAACTATTTTGATTATTGAACCCGATCGTCTGTAAGTGGGACAAAGTCGATAAGGTTAAAAAGTCAGTTGTCCCTCTTCAAATATAAATATTTTAAATGCCTAGAACCTCGATATTTTAAAACCCCAAAGCCTAAAATTTTAAAAAACTCGGAGTTTTCTCAATCATTTTAAAATTTAAATTACTGTTGTTATATCTATATATTATACCATTTTTTTTTCAAAATTATTATAAATTTATGATAAATTAAATTAATACAATAATCCCAATCGTTTAAATTGAATCCGATGGCTGAAATTTTAGAAGATTCTTCCCCAGTTATCATTGCAATTGAAGAGAATATGAATTCATCAGTGACCACATATAATTTTTTATACTATAGTTGTTCTGAATGATGAATAACAGTCTGTTATTTGACTTCTTAATAACTCTGTCAAATGAAGGAAATTAATAAATAAATAAATAGATGTTAAAAGTAACATTATTGGCCGTCTCTGTCATTGCGTATGAGTCCGGTGAGAGTGGTTTAAACGACACATTATTATTGTTATTATTATTATTAAAAGCTTTTTAGGTACACATAAAAAGTTTTAAAGGTTTTCATCATTCAGAACCTTGCGCTTGTTTGCCTTAACTGCTCCTTCACTTGTTTATTTCTTCTTTAACATGTCAAATAGTGCTTCATGTGTCATCCCATAACTTTTTCTATTAATCACAAATCCTAAGAAAGTTTAACATCATATTTTTTGAAATTAACTTTAATGTCATCTCTACTTCATCTTCAATAAATTTTTACCCAATCCCAATATATATATATATATATATATCTTAAGAAAACAAAACTCACATACACTACTAAGAGTGTCTTATCTTAATTCCAAAAAGCTCAAATCAAGCATTTAAAATACGACTGAAAATATTTAGAGTGCTAAGAAATTCTCCATGGCAGAGGAATATTAAGCCTTAGCTTCCAGTACATGCTAATAGAAGTATAATGTAAAATAAGATTTTCTTGCATGGGAGAACCCTCGCAAGAGAAAAAGTCATTTGGCATGACCCAATTAAAGTAATCCAACCACTAGAAATTTGAAAATACAAAGGTCTACTTTTCTGCTGAATTAAAAATATAGGATTAAGAAAACTTTAAACTCTCAGTTTTATAATAGTATTTTGGCTATTACAACCATGTTGGAGCTATAATAATTGTAGTTGGTGGCTACAACATCCATAGTTAGCTATAAAAGTGATAGTTCATGGCCACAAAACTGTATTTAGACTACAACACTTGTAGTTGGTGGTTACAACAACTATAGTTGGCTATTGGCCTTTTACTTGTGGCTCTATTGATAACCAGTTATGTTTTAGTTGTCTGCTCACTCTTGTGATCTTCTCATCCCCTCTTTCCTATGAAGAATGAGTGCCTATTTATAGTTTCTAAAATGGGCATTTTAGTAAATTTGTCCAAACTCCCAAAATACTCAATCAAATGGTTCACATTGATTGTTTTAGTCACACGGGTTTTTCAACAATTTAGTGTTTTAATGAACTCAAAATCTGCTAGATTTCACTTGTTTAATGACCTGATTTATCTATAAGCATGCCAAATTTAGAGATTATTTAGTTTTCTAATTAATGCTCCAAAACTTTTGATTACACTTCAAGTATTTGATCTATAATTTTTTNGGGGCAGTGCCGAAATGAATGAGTTTTTTTCCAACATATCCATAAAATTTTATGTATTTACATGTCAAAATAAATGTAGCAGCAACTATTCCGCTTAAAATGAAGAGACTAAAGAGGGAGCGANCATATAGATCGCCGGGCCTTCCGTTGATGGTGAAAGCATCTGAAATATTTGGAATGCCGCCGCCGGCGAGGGCCTCATTTTCGACATCCACAACACTAGCATCCCACCACTCTCCTGTAATCTTATATTAGCGGAACTTAATTAATCAACTCATTAAAAACAGAGGAGATTTAAAATTTAATACTGACCGAGAATGATGGGCACTTCCTTGTAGGGCTGGGGAAAAGGGTAGGCTTTTGTACCATGGCGGGGTTTAATGATGAGTGCGCCATAAACAGTGGCTCGAAGGAAGGAGACGTGCGCGTGCCACCAGAGCGTGCCTTCTTGCCCGCTAATGGTGAACCTATAAGTATAGTTGTTTCCGGGTAATATGGGGCATTGGGTTACGTAGCTCGGCCCATCAGCCCACCCACTCATCACCTGAAATATCCCGTGCCTGAAGGCAACCACCAATTCCATTTCTCAATGCTTCAGTTCATTTGAATTTAATTCAATCATTATTCTCTTTAAATATTTGGAAGATTTACCTAAGTATATGCTTAATTTTTCTTCTTATATCTATGCATAAAAAGCTGTATTTTACCTTTTGTTTCAGTTAAAATAATGGTTTTTTTTTATAATATGATATGAAGGATTTAGGGGATGGGCATGAATGTAAGCAGTATTTTCCTTAAATGATAGAAATTATAAGAAGTACCAATGGACTGTGATGTTGTAAGGGGACTGGTTGACCAAGTGAACGACAATGGTGTCGCCGTCATGAGCACGTATCGTTGGGCCTGGAAACTTTCCGTTAACTGCCGTTATAACTCTCGTCTTACACAGTCGTTCCACCGTTAAGTTTCCTACCTGCAATTTATTTTTTAATAAGCCTTTCATCAATTAAAAATTACTCTCTTCATTGTATATACAACTCATGCAAGCTGGTTCTTCCCTGTAACCAAATTATACAACTGTTTTGTCACCCAATTATTTAAATAAACTATACTTAAATTGTCTATTGTCGCATTAAACTTTACCGGATAGTCTTATTTAAAAAGTATAAAAATATCGAATTTTTATCTCACACAATTTTTTTAAATTCAAAGTTTTCTAAATCAACTTCTTTCACTAACTCTATAAGAATATTTTCTTCCTACCATTTTCATATATGAAGCATAAATTTTGTATGATATGTCGCATAATGTAGTAATATATGTTAATATTTCAAGTATGAAACATTTGTTGATAAGTCGAATAATCCATCGGTAACTTGTTACAGAGGTGCCTGAAACTCTTAGGCACTAAGCTAATTGGTATATGTAAACTATAATTTTTGATAGATTAGGGAATTTATAATACCGTAATTCAGCTGGCATATAGCTATTAGCTAATTGTATTTTATAAGTCAATCTCAAATGTTCCGATGCATCACTAACACGCATGAGATTTCACAGGTAAATTGTAATTTGCTGAGGATGTATGCATGGTGTAGACGATATTTATAGCTAAACCACGTACAAATAATATTATTGCATAAATTATTATCAAAACATTTATGTAAAGTTAATCTGTATCTAATTTATGAGTTTTTATTTCAATTATAAACTGTTTTACACACGAACTATGGGATATTTTAATCTCACATTAGGTTTGATGGTAAAAAAAAAATCATTAAATTAGTTAACTCGTTTTTTCAGCAGCAACTATTAAATTTGAATTTGGCAATAAAAAGATATGATTTTGAAATATATATTTAATTTTAATGCATGCAATCATGCATGTACGTATGTAATAACACTACAACCTTAGCTATTAGCTAGTATTTTGTTCTTTTCATAAATGAAACCCAAAGATACACAGAGCTCAAGTTGTAATGACAAATCATAATAAATGAGGAATAAGTAAGGAAAAGGTTAATAAAAGACTCAAAGATCAGATTTTGAATGAAAGAGTGAAATATATTGAAACACTGAAATTACGTTAAAAGTGTGCTCCACCAGAGCAGCTTGGGCTGCTGCGCTGCAAATAATTGCCATGGAAAGAGTGGCAAGAACAGAGCGTTCCATCTCTGACTCTCCTCGCTTGACCGAGAAGAAAAAAGACACCACAATTTACGATCCATAGCTTATAAATAGGACTCATATGCTTCTTATTTATCATGCATATATTATTGTACTGATAATTATAAACTAACTACAAAAACTATTATTAGTTAATTAAAAGGTTCGTCATCATCAAGCGCATGTTTCTAACAAATCATTAATCTGCAACGTATGCAGTTTTTATTAAATGCTCATATTCTACCTTCTCCACACAGCTAGCCCACTTGCTAGTCCATCGTTTTAGTGACAGCAATACATTCTGAAGCTAAGTGTGTGTGTACGTATATGTGTATATGAATTAAATATTTAATTTCTTCTTGTCTAATTAATTAATTTAAGGGGAGACCGACTGCAGATATCATGATACGATTTTCTTAACATTCATATGAATTCCAATAATGTTCAGTACATTAGTTATTGTTAAAGAAATGTTCATGAACATGAAACCACACAATTCCAATTCGAAACTCCTACATATGGGCACTCTTAATCCCCTCTCTCTCTCTCTCACACACACAGAGTACTTAGTTTGTGTATGTGCATCTGCGTATTTACTCTCATGTAGTGTCTCGTCTTCGCCGTGTACTTATTGCATTTCTATGCCTTGCGCTCAAATTCTGTGCTACTCCACATATCCTTTTGGCTATTTCAATGGTGATCATGGGTCATGCCATTGAATTGTTATATATTATCTGTATTTGTTGTACGTGAGGCTTCCTGTGGGCTCCGAAAATTCACAACCCCTCCTCGATAACTCTTTTCATTTTGTTTTTTATTTTTTATTTCGAGAGAGATAGAGCTTTAGACGGTTTATATTTCAAAAGACCGATTTGATTATAGATAGGACACTGCTAGAGATTTCACTCTCATTTAATGAGGATTTTTTGATATGGGGTTTGAGGTATCCCATAGACACAAGTCGCTATGATTAATTACCCATCCCGATAATGAGAAAACACTTTCGATTATAGCTGGTCATTATAAATTTAAAATTGAACATATAATAACAAGAAACACAAAATTTAAGTTATAAAACTCATCACATGAAGCTTAAAGCGAATGATAAGGTAATGAAGACGAATCCAGATCATGATCTCACGGTTCCGTCATCCCAGGTCATCATGATTCTTGATCTACATAGTCAGAGGAGATAGTCGACCCAACATGACAGAAAGATTCTTGGCAGCAGTCATGAGTTACATTGTCCAAGAAATCCTTGTAGGTCTAGGGGGATGTTTATCGAATGAGACAAATTTAAGTCGACATTAGCTAACAAAAGACTTAATATGAATCAATTGTACCATCATGATTCATAATTCAAATGATAGAAAACCATTGAGGAACATATGAGCTGCAGTCGTGACTGTAATATAATAGCGTCATTTGGCAGCAACCACCTGGTCAGAGGGTTCTAGTCGTAACCACTTTTTTGTAGTGCAATTTGGTGGCAAAACCACGTGGACAAAAGACTCAAGCCACGTCCTTACTAGCATGCAATTACTTTGATTGTGAATATAGATGTGTATTTGATATGACATTCACTCTATGTGGGTTGAAGTTAATCATAAGTTTGTCACTCTCGACAAATTGTTGTGCAGAGTGAATAAGATATGTTTCAAGTCTCTTAAGTGAATGAATTCTAGTTTGAACGTTCGATTGGTTATATTGAAAATCTTGATTTAAAATGTTAACCCATCTGGTTGAAGTTTTCAATCAATCGGTCATCAACGAGGTATTGAACATTTTAAAGCTTTTATATTTGAAATGAGAGGCATTTAATTTTTTTAGTTTAAGCTCTTCAAATTATAAATTCTGCGACTCCTATCTTTATAGGTAAGAAGATCAAACTAAATGATTTGGACTTGTAAATTCTTACTTCAACATTTGGATATTTATTAGGGCTTATGAGATTTGCCTATGATTCTATCCTCTATATACAAGGCGGCTTGATTGGCCCGCACAAAATTCTCGATTCTAATATTTGAACATTTTATATGTTGCTTGGAGCACATGCAAACATTTAGATTTAAGTTTAACTGGAGTATTTGATGTCTTAATATAGTTTACATGATTTATAGTATGTATTAAATCAAATAGCTTCAAAGAATGCATATTGCGAGGCTTGCATAAGTATTGAGGTATTTATTTTCAAATCAAATGCTGTCTTAAAACTTGAAAAAGTCATAAAATCACTTAAGCATCTTGAAAGTTTATGTGAACATTATGGCTTCGCATTGCACCCAAGTTTTCATTTTAAGAATTTTGTCTTCTTCTGTTCGCTAGAAAATATGTTGTGAATCAGGTGACGGAGGTCTATTTTAAAATTGTCTCAAGGGTTTTTTAAACCCAACTATTTTGATTATTGAACCCGATCGTCTCTAAATGAGACAAAGTCAATAAGATTAAAAAATTAGTTGTCCCTCTACAAATATAAATATTTTAAATACCTAGAACCCCGATATTTTAAAACCCCAAAGCCTAAAATTTTAAAAAACTCTGAGTTTTCTCAATCATTTTTAAATTTAAATTACTGTTGTTATATCTATATATTATACCATTTTTTTTTCAAAATTATTATAAACTTATGATAAATTAATTAAATACATTAATCCCAATCGTTTAAATTGAATCCGATGGCTGAAATTTTAGGAGATTCTTCCCCAGTTATCATTGCAATTGAAGAGAATATGAATTTATCAGTGACCACATATAATTTTTTATACTATAGTTGTTCTGAATGATGAATAACAGTCTGTTATTTGACTTCTTAATAACTATGTCAAATGAAGGAAATTAAATAAATAAATAAATAACTAATAATTAGATGTTAAAAGGAACATTATTGGCCGTCTCTGTCATTGCGTATGAGTCCGGTGAGAGTGGTTTAAACGACACATTATTATTGTTATTATTATTATTAAAAGCTTTTTAGGTACACATTAAGAGTTTTAAAGGTTTTCATCATTCAGAACCTTGCGCTTGTTTGCCTTTAACTGCTCCTTCACTTATTTATTTCTTCTTTAACATGTGAAATAGTGCTTCTTATGTCATCCCATAACTTTTTATATTAATCACAAATCCCATCTCTACTTCATCTTCAACAAATTTATACCCAATATTTACATACATACATATATATATCTTGAGAAAACAAAACTCACATACACTACTAAGAGTGATCTTATCTTAATTGTTGCATGCCAAGAAATTCTCCATGGCAGAGGAATATTAAGCCTTAGCTTCCAGTACATGCTAATAGAAGTATAATGTACAATAAGATTTTTTTACATGGGAGAACCCTCGAAAGAGAAAAAGTCATGAGGCATTGCCCAATTAAAGTAATCCAAGCACTAGAAATTTGATAATACAAAGGTCTACTTTTCTGCTAAATTAAAAATATGGGATTAAAGAAACTTTAAACTCTCAGTTTTATAGTAGTATTTTGGCTATAACAACCACGTTGGAGCTATAATAATTGTAGTTGGTGGCTACAACATCCATAGTTAGCTATAAAAGTGATAATTCATGGCCACAATAACTGTATTTAGGCTGCAACACTTGTAGTTGGTGGTTACAACAACTATACTTGGCTATTGGTCTTTTACTTGTGGTTCTATTGATAACTAGTTATGTTTTAGTTGTCTGCTCACTCTTGTGAACTTCTCATCCCCTCTTTCCTATGAAGAATGAGTGTCTATTTATAGTTTCTAAAATGGGCATTTTAGTAAATTTGTCCAAACTCCCAAAATACTCAATCAAACGGTTCACGTTGATTGTTTTAATCACATGTGTTTTTTCAATAATTTAGTGTCTTAATGAACTCAAAATCTGCTAGATTTCACTTGTTTAATGACCTAATTTATCTATAAGCATGCCAAATTTAAAGATTATTTAGTTTTCTAATTAATGCTCCAAAACTTTTGATTACACTTCAAGTATTTGATCTATAATTTTTTGGATTCGGATTGAATCACTTGCAGTGTCACTTGCTTATATTGTTGAGATGCTAAACTTAACTATGATTCTGTCGAGTAAGAGCTAAGGAATCCTAAATTTGCATTTGAAAGTTTTTTTATCTAAATTGTATTGAGATTTGTGCATGGCCATATAAATTCCTTGGTGACGTGTCATTGTCAATAATTGCGATATAAAAATCTTTAATATTTACAAGCAAAACTAGAGTCTCAATAAAAGAAATTTAATAAGCCCTAAATAACTAAATTTAATGTTATTAAAATATTAAAAGAGTGATATTGTCATTAAATAAATTATTATGAGTCATTTAATAGTATATATAAATTTCGTATATAAAAAGCTTGGGGAGAGTTTAAAGATAAAAAAAAACAAAGAATAGTTTTATTTGACATATAA
Source organism: Phalaenopsis hybrid cultivar (assembly GCA_002079205.1). Taxonomy (NCBI): domain Eukaryota; kingdom Viridiplantae; phylum Streptophyta; class Magnoliopsida; order Asparagales; family Orchidaceae; genus Phalaenopsis; species Phalaenopsis hybrid cultivar. The sequence continues at coordinate 97,610 of JXCR01029215.1, forward strand.
ATTAAAATACACGATCAATCTTAGCCACCTTTTTTGCTTTACCATCGTCAAATATCATTGTCATTCCAGAGTCACCATATATACCTCATTTACTATAATCTGACTTATATCATTTTATTAGATGTAAATTTCAGAATTTGTATAAATTTAATTTTATTGGGATTAAAATGTCAGATAATTAAATGGCAAACGCAAAAGACAATCAAAATTGAGAAATAACATTAATCATTTGATGGATACCATTATATTAATACATATAAGTTTGTGGCACGCACTAATCCATATAAGGTTAAAGCCTGGCTCGATTATGCACATGGATCCACAGCAAGCGAGAATTTGAAGCCCACTACATAGTTTCACGCATGTCAGCCCACTCGTGCGCACTCAACAAAATTTAAATTAATTCTCTCCAATTGAATAATAGGCTTAAAATTTGCCTCACCCTGAAAACAATTTCGCTTTATGAAAGTTCTGTGAAGAAGTTAAATATCAACTCATTATCAATCAGCTGCAACTTGCTAATATTCTCTTTAGACCTTTATGCTAATGGTGTCTAACATTGAATTGGTTGAGCATTTATCTTATAATAAAAAGGTTCTATTTGATTTAGCATCAAAATTCGCATTTAAACCGTATCAAACTAGATTTATCAGGCTATTTTTCTCTTATTCTTTCTTACCTACGGAGTAAGCACTGACTTCTCAAAAAGAGTAATTTTGATCATTGCATAATGATGTCTTTCGAAAAATATTGTTGCATGTGTGAGCTAGTTGCTCTACCTAATTGAGCTATATAGTCATTGTCATAATCATTTTAGCATTAATACAATTTCTTATCAAGAATGATATCCCATAATAACACATGACAACTATCTGATTCGTTTATACTTACTGATAAAAGATTAATATTGCTTATAAAACATATTTTAGCTATAATTCATCGAAGTGATGGGTACACTTTTTGTGGTTAGAGTATTACTTTCATAAGATGAGAATCACATCTAATAGTAGGTAAACTTATTAGACATCAGATGCCATGCCATCTAATAAGTTTTTATATTCAACCTTTTTTTTTCATTCTCTTCTATCATCAAATTAATCAAATTAGACTTCATTTGTGGTCAATTTGTGGAATCAAGATGTAGTTCCGAAAAAAAAAAGAAAAAACTGAATATATTTATCAAATTGTAGTTGTGATAGATTTCAAACTTCATTTAATTTATTTTAGATTCATATAATATATAATTAATCAATTAAAAATATATATTATGTTCACCTAAAGATAAATCTAACAATTTTCATGCTCAGACCATTGTGATCCAATTTCCTTTGTTGTCAGAGGAACTACTCTACCTGCAGTTTCTATATAACGAATAATTATACAGCAATCAAATCAAGCTTCCTTACAGACAAGTATATAATTGCTACTTCATATATTTTTCTCAAGTTTTATCATATAATTCAACCTCTAACTCTCATCATAGCTCATACCAACAAGTAGGAAAGGGGTCAAGGACATGAACAAGAACATCTATAGATCTGCTAAATTAATTATTCTCACTTCCGAAACACAAAAAGGCAAACAATAACAACTATTTATAGGATCTATTCAGTTCAATCATGGATGGATGAATCTAAACACAATTAATTTTAATGATAACGCTAATTACATTTAACTTACATAGCTTATGTTAAAAAAAATACCAAGAAATCATTGCCAAAGTTTATAATTTAAGCCATTAACTTAAAATTAAAATAAGATAAAATTATAATCAATAACTGAATTGATATTTTTAATACCAAGTTGAAACCAATAATATAATAAAACATAGTCCTAAACCCTAAACTTGGGGTCAGCGCTATATCTCTCTAGACAGTGAAATCTACCAATTAAGATTCTCTCTCTGTCGCTTGTGTTTCAATCTTCTTCAGGAATAATGTGTACCTAAAGCCAAGTTGTGTTTAAGGCCAATATAGAAATGGAACAGCATCCACCCTTTAATTTCCCCAAAATGAGAACCACAAGACCCAAACAAACTGCAGATGGAATATAGAAATCAAGAATTATCACTATCAAGTACTCATATGCGGGCCAAATTAAATCAGAGATGAAATCCAAAATCCAAAATCCAAAATCCAAAATTATAATAATATTAATCATTTTCATTATATAATCACAAAGGCATAATGGGATTCCACTCTTTACAAATGGAAGATATATATATAGATATATAGGAAACGGCCCAACGGGTAGATAATATACCCAACGAACATTAAAGATTACTTTACAGTTTCCGGGCGATAGAATAAACAACTTTGGTATTTGAGCACAAAAATATGAAAGAAGGTGTGCATGCAGAACAAAAAGCAACAATTCAGGCGTTCAAAACTTTAAAATAAAGCAGTATAAAAAGAATGGTAGGTGTGCGAATAAAAAGAAGAAGAAAGTAAAAAATAAAGAAGCAAAACAGAGATGTTATAGCGTGCGGCCACGTTCATCAAGGAGAAGAACAGTAGATCCATCAGCATCAGAGGACCCCACGACTCTGTAGCTCCTTCGCCTACTTGCTCTGTGCTCCCATTCCCATACAGAAACAAAGCCAGACAGGTTCAACTGGCAGAGGGATAGAGAGGCGGACTTTTCTGAGACATCATCTGATGAAGGTAGACGGGCACACGGCACCGGCTTCTTCCATGAGGAAGCTGTGCCCCAACCTCGACCGTGAAGATGGCCTCGACACGGTGNCCTGTGCTCCGATACCCATACAGAAACAAAGCCAGACAGTTTCAACTGGGAGAGGGATAGAGAGGTGGACTTTTCTGAGACATCATCTGATGAAGGTAGACGGTCACACGGCACCGGCTTCTTCCATGAGGAAGCTGTGCCCCAACCTCGACCGTGAAGATGGCCTCGACACGGTGCTGGAGGTGCCCATACCTGAGGAGATGTTTGTCGGCGGGGGCGGGGGCCGGAGTAGCAGCAAGCACTTTGGCACTCGCTGCACCAACATGATGGCGTGGATGCGCGCGCAAGTCGACCACCGCACCGGCTCCTCGGTGATTGGACGCAACGCGGAGCTCCAGCTAATGCTGGGCGTTGTGGGGGCGCCACTTGTCCCAATTCCCATGCCGCCGCACCACTCCATACTGGGCAATGCCATCAAGGAAGAGCCCATTGTAAGCCAACTCCTTTCTTATTCCCCTATTCTCCGAAGTGATGGAACACATAAAAATCCTCCTCAGCAATTTGATTTCTTAGCTAAGTTTTGTGTGACGGATAATACAGGAGGCATCGATGGCAAAATACATAGTGCAGCAGTACATAGCAGCTGCGGGAGGAGAAAAGGCCCTGAATGGTATAAGCAGCATGTATGCCATGGGCAAGGTGAGGATGGCGGCGACTGAGCTGCGGCCAGGGGGTGGTGGCAACAGCAATGGCGGCGGGAAGAAGGCTGGAAAGGGAGGTGGTGGTGCGGTCTGCGGTGGAGAGATGGGGGGCTTTGTCCTGTGGCGGAAGCTGCCGGACCTGTGGTGCCTGGAGCTGGTGGTGTCTGGCTGCAAGATCAGCGCCGGCAGCAATGGCAAGATTGCGTGGAGGCAAACACCATGGCAGCAGTCTCATGCCTCAAGAGGGCCCCCAAGACCCCTTCGCCGCTCCCTCCAGGTACAACTCAAAATTGTTCGTATTAAAAATCCACCCTTTTTCATCAACAAAAATGCTTTGTTCACAGCTTTACTTTGTGCAACGCCTATAACTTTGATTAAATAACCGCCTTATGATTAAATATTGACTAATTGAAGGATCGATTTTGGTTGTATTCATAAGTTCACTTGNGCTTGTCCCAATTCCCATGCCGCCGCACCACTCCATACTGGGCAATGCCATCAAGGAAGAACCCATTGTAAGCCAACTCTTTTCTTATTCCCCTATTCTCCGAAGTGCTGGAACACATAAAAATCCTCCTCAGCAATTTGATTTCTTAGCTAAGTTTTGTGTGACGGATAATACAGGAGGCATCAATGGCAAAATACATAGTGCAGCAGTACATAGCAGCTGCGGGAGGAGAGAAGGCCCTGAATGGTATAAGCAGCATGTATGCCATGGGCAAGGTGAGGATGGCGGCGACCGAGCTGCGGCCAGGGGGTGGTGGCAACAGCAATGGCGGCGGGAAGAAGGCTGGAAAGGGAGGTGGTGGTGCGGTCTGCGGTGGAGAGATGGGGGGCTTTGTCCTGTGGCAGAAGCTGCCGGACCTGTGGTGCCTGGAGCTGGTGGTGTCTGGCTGCAAGATCAGCGCGGGCAGCAACGGCAAGATTGCGTGGAGGCAAACACCATGGCAGCAGTCTCATGCCTCAAGAGGCCCCCCAAGACCCCTTCGCCGCTCCCTCCAGGTACAATTCAAAATTGTTCGTATTAAAAACCCACCCTTTTTCATCAACAAAAATGCTCTTTGTTCACAGCTTTACTTTGTGCAACGCCTATAACTTTGAATAAATAACCGCCTTATGATTAAATATTGACTAATTGAAGGATCGATTTTGGTTGTATTCATAAGTTCACTTGGTCAGAAGTCAGCCTTGTCATTAGATATGCTTTGCAATCTAACAGTATTTAGGCTCGCCCCGGTTGGTTCATCTAAATATATGCTTAGTTTATATGTGCTCGGCTTCTTTTGTGAGGATGAGCAAAACATATGCAAAAATTATGTATTTTATTTTAAACATATAACTGTAATGTATTTTTTCTTTTATGATTTAAATATTTATATAAATAAAATCATACCTCATTTTTTTATTAAGTTATAAAAAGGCCATTTTTATATTTGGAATGATAACAACAGTGATCATTAAAGATAATATTTTTTACAAGATAATAATTATTATCAAGTAAAATACAGAGAAATATCTTACTAGTTACACCCTAGAAAGAATTGTTTTATATATTTTTTAAATCTAGCATTTTTTTTTTTTTTGAGAAATTTACATAATACCACACAATTCTAATTTATTTACGTATCTAAAACCTAAATTTTGATATTTACATTTATAACAATTCATTATTAGACATCTAAGTATCTAAATGAACATTTTATTTTAATGAGACTTGTATGCGTCACTTGAGAAAAATGAAAAATGTAAATTGCCGCACTTGTTCAAGTTTGTCTGCGTCAAACACTCAAACACCTGGTGTGCAGGGCTTGGATCCAAAATCCACGGCCAACCTCTTCAACAACGCGGTGTGCATCGGCGAGAAAACAATCAACAACCACGACTGCTTCGTTCTCCGGCTGGACGCCGAAGCCTCCACCCTCCGATCTCGAAGCAGCAGCAGCNTAATTGAAATGATAACAACAGTGATCATTAAAGATTATATTTTTTACAAGATAATAATTATTATCAAGTAAAATACAGAGAAATATCTTTCAAGTTACACCCAAGAAAGAATTGTTTTATATATTTATTAAATCTAGCATTCTTTTTTGTTTTTTTTTTTGATAAATTTACATAATACAACACAATTCTAATTTATTTACATATCTAACACCTAAATTTTGATATTTACATTTATAACAATTCGTTATTAGGCATCTAAGTATCTAAATGAACATTTTATTTTAATGAGACTTGTAGTGCTTGAGAAAAATAAAAAATGTAAATTGCCTCACTTGTTCAAGTTTGTCTGCGTCAAACACTCAAACACCTGGTGTGCAGGGCTTGGATCCAAAATCCACGGCCATCCTCTTCAACAACGCGGTGTGCATCGGCGAGAAAACAATCAGCAACCACGACTGCTTCGTTCTCCGGCTGGACGCCGAAGCCTCCACCCTCCGATCTCGAAGCAGCAGCAGCGTGGAAATCATCCGCCACACCCTATGGGGTTACTTCAGCCAACGCACCGCCCTTCTGGTTCATCTGGAAGACTCCCATCTCCTCCGCATCAAAACCCCCAATCAAGAAAGCGTGTACTGGGAAACCACCATGGAATCCTCCATCAACGATTACAGGCCGGTCGACGGGGTCCAGATCGCGCACGCCGGCCGGACGAGCGTTTCCCTGTTTCGATTTGGTGAGACGGAGGAAGGAAACACGAGGACGCGGATGGAGGAGACATGGACGGTGGAGGAGGTTGACTTTAACATTTGGGGGCTTTCTATGGATTGCTTCCTTCCTCCTGGAGATATCAAGGAGGAAAAAGAAGGCAGAGAAGAGTGTCCGACGAAAATCGCCGGCGGTCGACCGCCGCCGTCTGGCGTTAATTTCCGGATCGGGGCTTCGCAGATTGCTGCGGTGAACATAGAGGAGACAATGGAGTAAATAAACAACAGTAGGTTTGTCTGTAAGAATCATTTTAGAGAGAGGGAGTGAGAGACAGTATAACAGCTAGTAACATCAGCTTTTTCTCTCTTAATCATTTTTTTTAATTAAATGTATTACATTTAGTTCTTTTACCTTATAAATAAATAAATATATATATATATATATATATACCGGCTGCTCGCAAACAGGATTCATAAAACAGGAATACTGAAATGAATTTTTTTTTGGTTTTTTAGTAATCAAGGGAAATTAAGTGGATACAATATGAGAATAACTTCATTTATATTGTAGTCTATCCAATTGTTGATTTTGATAATTAAGTTTTTAAAAAATACAGATGGAGAATAATTCATTTAAAATAAAATAAAAATTTTAATGTATTGGAATTTATTCGCANGGAGGAGACAATGGAGTAAATAAACAACAGTAGGTTTGTCTCTGTAAGAATCATTTTAGAGAGAGGGAGTAAGAGACAGTATAACTGCTAGTAACATCAGCTTTTTCTCTCTCAATCATTTTTTTTTTAATTAAATGTATTACATTTAGTTTTTTCTACATTATATATATATATATATATATATATATATATATTGTTTTGGATCCCGGCCGCTCGCACACAGGATTCATAAAATGAATTTTTTTCTGGTTTTTCAGTAATCAAGGAAATTAAGTGGATACAATATGAGACTAACTTCATTTATATTTTAGTCCATCCAAATGTTTATTTTGATAATTAAGTTGTTAAAAAATACAGATGGAGAATAATTCATTTAAAATAAAATAAAAATTTTAATGTATTGGAATTTATTGGCATCAAATTAGAAGGCTGTTGACAGAAATGCCAAATACGATTGGTTGATTAAAAGAAAAAGTCTCAAAATAATAAACTCATCCGACCTGCCGGATTCGAACCAGCGACCTAAGGATAACAGCTGTCAAACTACAGTCCTCCGCTCTACCAACTGAGCTAAGGTCGGATGTTGTAGCAATTCGATTTTCTTTTGTTTTCTTAAACGTTTTCTTCTGTACTTAGGCCCTGCTTTTAATATTTTCTTAGCTAATATTTTAATGTGTTAATTTTTTTTTTATAAATTCGAGTAAATAAATAATTATAATTCAAAATCAATAAAAACTTGAGTGACGATTTTGTTATTAAAATTTTAAGATTGAGTATAAATTTGGAGTTGAAGTTACGGTCATATAAAGATTTTATAGGTTGTGTATTATTTATTCACATTGAACTTTCCAAGTGAATTAATTAAGAGCCCTAAACCCATCACACCGTTATTATTTTCCTGCAAATTCGCGGCCATGAACCGCCTGAAATATCCTCGTAATTATTTTTACATAGAAAAAGTTTAGAATCCGAAACAAGCTCAGCTTTAAATATATTTACAAGTAACAAAAGAGGGTTAGGAGGTTAGAGGTCAAACTCAAAGCTTAGCTAATGCATACACTGCATCACTTTCTTCTTGTTGCATTGCCACTGCCTTATTATCTATAGCTGCTACTCTTCTCCACTCCCGCCATCAGCACCACCACAATGCCCCCATTATCAAGAAAAACATTTGCAGACGTACGCAGCACTACTTACGTCAGGGAGGTTATTCAGAGTGTATTGGGGAAACACGGAACTTACTAGATGGTACAAGTAAGTTACAGAGAAGTTACATGGGATATAAGAATAACCTCCCTTACGTACGCAACGTTGCGTACGTCTTACGCACGCAAAATTTTCTCCATTATCAGAGTATGTGCTTGGAAGGACTTATAAAAATTCTGTGTTATTACTTTGGATATATAGTTTTCTTGTGTATTATTTAATGTATTTGAGTTTGAAAATACCGATACATGATTTGAGAAATGAAAATTAGGCTTGTAGGTAGCACCATTTTAGCGAGTTCGTGTTTTTGAGCCTAAAGCCTTATAAAATATGCAATGTTTTTACTTTCCACGATGGAGGGAAAAAAATTACTTTGATAAACACAAAAGCAAAGAAATCTTTAAATTTTACATCTTTTAAAACTAATATTCAATTCAATTAGATTTATAATAATATCACCCAAATCTCAGTACGCAGGACATATCTCCAACAAGCATTTAATATTTACAGCTTTTCTTTATATATATATATATATATTCGAATGATTTGATCAAATAACACTAAAATACACAACATGGATAATTCAAGTTAAAATATTGGATAAATAGCATTTGGTAGCATTAAAGTAAGTCTTCCTAAAATACATATAGGAGAGGAGGCAGAACAAAATTCAAATACTCCGGCAACATGCCATACAACTCTTTCAAGTTCATAAATAATACACGGTTTAACAAGCTAATTTAGGTCATACCTGAACTTAGCTCAGTTACAACAAAAGTCATCAGCCTTGAAATATGTAAATAAATGTAACAACACAACAACAACAACAGTAACAAAAAAGCAACATTCAATTTCTTCGGTGAGTAGAGCTGACCACTTACAGAAGATATCTGTTTAAAATTGTTAAACAGTTCCATTGTCCAATTTTTGCCTGTGAATAAAACATGAAAAATAAATAAGATTATAACTTCAAAATCCTTCCAATATCGAGGGCACGATAAGTCTGTTATAATCCTTCAGATTAATAATCGATTGTGATGCAGCACTATACAATATGCGTGGCAGTAGAAAAATTAATTCTGCCTACAAAAAATAGGAGCTATTAGCCAACAAATATAAAATTCGAAATAGTAATCACATAGAAGGAGTAGATAAATAATATCATGTTAAGACATCTTATCAATCAAATGTCTAACCGGGTACTTCAAAATACTGCTTCATTTTTTGATAGTTACCTATCATCCAATCCATAGGTGTTACTCTCATTTTAAATAAATATATATATATATATATATATATATATATATATATATATATATATATATATATATATATATA
>JXCR01029215.1:106939-147697 GCA_002079205.1 Phalaenopsis hybrid cultivar
GGGGAGAGTGCAAATAAACATCAATTCCAGGATGCAATTTATGATAGCTACATGGCCTCACAACCTACTCTCCCACCTAATCCTCTTAATCCTTGTTGAGAATGTCCAACCAACCCAACCTGGAGCACATAACAAAGAGTTTCGGAGAAAAAAACCATTGAGAAGTTAAATTTACCGGTGATTTTGAAGCAGTTGAAGAGATGGATGAAAGTAGTTGCATAACAAGGAATCTCCTCTTTAACTTGCAAAGACAAAATTGGTCCAACCAAAACCCGAGCTCACATTTACATGAAATCTCGGGTGAGGAGTTTAGTACTCATGAGATATTTGTTTCCCCTTATGGTGCTAATGATAAAAAAAGCTGTACTAGATACCTAGTTTCAGAGCATGTAGCTTATGGGAAGCTATCCTCAGCCTATAGAGCGTTTGTATCTAACCTTGTTAATGTGCATATTTCTAAATTCATTCATAAAGCTCCCGACAATCCGGAATGGATGAAAGCAATTGAAGAGGAGATTCAAGCACTAAAGCATAACGACACATGGATTCTTATTAAAATCTCTCATGATAAGAAGTCAGTTGGATGTAAATGTGTATTGAACATCAAATATAAAGTTGATGGTGTGTTGAGAGATTCAAAACAAGGCTAGTTGTAAAAGATTTCACTCAAGCCTATGAAATTGGCTATCATAAGGCCTTCGCACCAGTAGCCAAACTGAACACTATCAGAGTTCTCCTTTCTGTAGCAATTAACAAGAATTGGAACTACATTAACTTGACATAAAAAATGTTTTACTGAATAGGGATATGGAAGAAGTGTATATGAAAATACCACCAGGACTTGAGAAAGATTTCAAAAAACACCTAAGATTCAAACCCAAGGAGCTCTCTACGGGCTTAAACAATCACCAAGAGTGTGGTTTGAAATATTTGCTAAAACTATTGGATCTAATGGATACTCTCATAGTCAAGTTGATCACACATTACTCATAAAACACCAAAGAATGGAAGATTGTTGCACTGATATTATATGTCGATGACATGACTCTTACTAGTGATGATGAAAAAGAAATTCTTAAAATTAAAGATGCACTTCATGCTAAGTTTGAAATCAAGGACCTAGAGACCAATGCCATATTTTCTAGATATTTAAATAACAAAGTCAAAGAAAGGCATTATTATATTACAAAGAAAATACATTTTAGATCTACTAAAGAATACAGGGATGATTGGAATGCAAAACTGCTAATACTCACATGGAACCTAACAAGAAGTTTAACGTGAAAGAAAAAGTATATCTGTGGATGGGGAAGATACAAAAGATTGGTAGGAAAATTCATATATCTATCGCATACTAGGCCAGATATTGCATACTCTGTCAGTGTTGTGAGCCAGCACATAAATAGCCCAAATGAAGAGCTTTCAGAGATGGTGTATAGCAATCTGAGTTTCCTAAAAAAGACTCTTAATTATGGATTAATTTTTAAGAAAAGCAGAAAAAAAGATGTAGAAGTTTACACTAATGCAAATTGGCCTGAAAAATTCACTGACAGAAGTTCTACCACATGTTATATGTATCGGGAAATTTAGTTACATGGAGAAGTAAAAAAACAAACTATTGCTTCTAAAAGCAGTGCAAAATCAGAGTATAGGGAAATTCCTGAAGGGGTATGGATTCATAAAGTGTTAAGGGAATTGGTGTGCACCTCCAATAGGTCTATACAGATAATTTGTGACAGCCAAGGAGCTATCAGTATTGCCAAGAATCTTATGCCTCATGACAGGAGCAAACATATTAAAGTTGATAGGCATTTCTTTTTTAAAAAGGTTAATGGTGGAATTATACAATTAAGCTGCATCCCAACATGCCAACAAGTTGTTGATGTCTTCGCCAAAGCTCTTCCGTTAATTACCTTCTCAGAATTCAATATCAAGCTTAGTGTCACCTCCCAAAAGTGCTCTTAGGGGTGGTGGGCAGCCCAGGACTTAAATACTGTTTTTCAGCCCTACACCTAGCCGATGTGGGACTTTTTGTCCATGACATTCTCCTCCACCCAATAACGTGACGCCCTCGTCACAAATCGGCTCCACCGAGGGTCCCACTGGACCATGGAGAGTCCACATGCCTGACAGGCTGTAATCTGTCACCTCCCAAAAGAGCCCTCAAGAGAGGTGGGAAGCCCAGGACTTAAATACTGCTTTTCAGTCATACACCTAACCGATGTGAGACTATTTGTCCATGACATTCTCCTCCATCTAATCACGTGAAGCCCTCGTCACGGATCAGCTCCACCAAGGGTCCCACTTGACCATGGAGAGTCCACACACCTGACAAGCAGTAATCTGCTCTGATACCACTTACCACCTCCCAAAAGAGCCCTTAGGGTTGGTGGGCAGCCCAGGACTTAAATAATGGTTTTCAGTCCTACATCTAGCCGATGTGAGATTTTTTGTCCGTGAGATTAGTCTCTACAACATCTACGACACAACATAAGAGGGGGTTTGTGGAAAATGGATTGATCGGCTGCTTCAAGGTCCAAGAAGATTGAATTAGAAGACAACTTTGAAAACTCCCTAAATAGTCTTATTCTCTTCCTATTTATGTTTATTTCAGAATTGGTCGGCTGCTTTTCTTTGTGTTTATTTCAAAATTATTCACTTTCCATATTTACGATTAGATATATCTGGCAAGGTTGTAAATTACGAGGGACCGATTTCCCTATATATATATGTATCCTATGTGTGAATAATGAAAGTAATTCTCACTTTTTTTTATCTATAGTATAATTCATACTTATTAGTAAAGCTCTAATGTTACGCACGAATATCTGCAATCCAATACATTCTAATTAAATAAATCCAACAAAACAAACAATTTATATCAGATTATAAAATATAGTCATTATAAATGATAATTTGAAAAAGATATTTAGAATATATTAAGCAAAAGTACAAAATAGTGCACTCCAAGCTAGGAAGAACTCATATTATCCAAGCGGAAGAGAAGAAAATGGTAGGGAGATTCAGCGAGTTGGCTTCTCTACCAATCCTCGATCTCTTCACAACACCTGTTCATCTAGCACTATCACAATCTTACTGAGTGCAAGTCAATATCAACGAGCTCGAACCAGACCACCTAAACAACACTAAAAAAAAATAAAATAAAAAAAAGATGGATATCCTTTTTAATACCATCTTAACTACACTATACAGTAACCCATATGACGCTATATTCAATGCTAAATGATAGGGGATTGAATCTACTAAATTCATAGTTTTGAAAAAGAAAAATTCAATTTAGCCATCCAAAATGAACCCATCCTTGCATTGATGAACCCATAGAAATTGTACATCTTCAAGTACCATGATAATCCTAGAAAATTTGCTTCCCTCAACAAATTGCTAGTGGATGACACATTTCTCATTGAATCAAACTACGCTTAGGATAGCTTTTCATATTAGACTGCTGCAACTTCTATTTCGCTCTAAATTTCTGGAAAACTTCTATGTTTAGAAGCTGCTTTTCACAATCAAAATAGTTCGAATGTGAATATTGAAAGAAAGTAATTGTCCAACCTTTTTCAATTTCCGGAAAACTTCTATGTTTAGAAGCTGCTTTTCACAATCAAAATAGTTCGAATGTGAATATTGAAAGAAAGTAATTGTCCAACCTTTTTCAAGAAAAAAGAAACTTTATAATTACACAACCTTATATTGCTTTTCTCATAATAGTTCCACAAATAATTTTACAAAAAATTGCAACTATCCCAAACGATAACATCAATTAATTTCAATACTATAAAACTTTCAACCATCTAAAAGCACTTAATTGTTGTAAAAAGTTAGTAGAGAAAAACACAAATTAAGAAGCACAACTACCACAAGCATAATTTAGCAAATTTTATCAGTAGGCAAGTCCTGCAACATCTTCGTGTAGTCAAAAGAAAAAACTCGTGAATAAATCCACAAATCGGGCCATTACATTATTGCATATAGAAGACTAAAATTCAAGTTAAAATTGATAAACTACTCCTTGAACTATAAAGAGTTCAAAAGTCTACAAAACTCAGCAAAATATCATAGAAAAAAACAATGTCATGTATTGCAAGTGAGAGATGAGCTTACTCAAGTGAAAGATTCTTGTGGGTATAATTTACGCCTTTATCTCCATCCACCACTTGCCCATTTCCTCTTAAAAGCCTTCATATCGAGAAATTAAAGCAGAATTCAGATTAAAACGAAACATAAATAATTCTACATGTCAATAAGTAATTAAAAAATGTACTAAAAAATATTAACCAAAGAAATGAACTAATAATACATAGGTTTCAAACTGTATGGAGTATGTGTTTATGAATAATGGTTCTTGTAAACTAACAGAAAAAGCTACTGGAAACAAAATTTGATATTACAATAAACCCAAGGCCTAGCAAAGTGCAAGATAAAAACTTCTCTGGCTTTAGATACATTTCTTTGAATGCTTATAACAATGTTAAGTTTGATGATATTTGGATAGATACATTTCTTTGAATGCTTATAACAATGTTAAGTTTGATGATACTTGGATAACATCTTCTCGACAAAACACAATCAGCTTAGGAATTCAGTATGGACTAATTAGTAGAGCCATTCCTAATCTGATCATAGCAATGCACATACATAAAATGAAAATGTTCATATTATGTTAAAAATTGCTAATACATGAGCCTACAAGCTGCGATTATGGATATGTATCACTTTTACAATTATGGATATCCATCCTTATATTGCAAAGTCCGTGGCCAAAAAACTACTTCCTTGAAACCTTCTGAACATGTTTCACTAAGATTTGGAAGGTATAGAATTATAATATCTAAGATTTAGCGTATTTGTGTATGTTAGCACAATTCATCATCATCATCAGTAGTCTTAACTAATTATCACTGTTATTGCCAGAGGAATAATTACATCTTCATGAAACCGCAAAAGGATTAACTCATTCCAATAAATATTATGTTTTAAGTTTTATTCTTGTATAGCTCCAAATCAGGCCACACGTTTATCAAAGATAAGGTCCCACATTAATTGTACAAATACAAGAATCCTTTTTGCTCCTCCATGAAATCAATGTTAATATGAAGAGCCAAAACCATTTCAATCAAAATCACATATCAATAGAAGCAAGAATTTAGGAAATAGAAAATTGCAACTAATGAATCTTTGTTGATGCTCAAGTGGAAAACAATGTTCAAGCCAACGTAACATGTACGCGCACCATTTTGTTGTCAATAGTCCTTCAACACCAACAGGGCCTCTAGCATGAATCCTACTCGTACTTATACCAACCTACACAGAAATTAACAAAAGGAAAAAGAAAAAATTTAATGCAAGATTAAAATCAGGAGCTTGATACCTACATAATTAAGCATATCATACCTCTGCGCCAAGACCAAAACGAGCTCCATCACAAAAACGTGTACTTGCATTATGAAAGACAGCAGCACTGTCATTAAAAAGCAAATTGTGGCAAATAAGAATCTCTTTGTTAAAAAACCAATTTCTTCTAAAAGAAAAAAATTTATAGCATCCATATTTTATTGTATCAGATTAGGAATTCATAATGGTATCAGGATAGCTGATGCTATCAAAGAACAGAAAGAAAGGGAAATGGCAGTAAAATAATAATAATAAAAAGACAATTTCATCAACTGTTGTGAGATTTCTTTGAATTGCCACAGGTCAACTCACAGTATGATTGAAATAATTTCAATGAAAAAAAAAGTTATAGAATATAGAATTTAAAAAAAAGAATTGCTAAAAAAACTTCCTTTCATTTCATTGATGACGGGCTTATATAGAGCCTTACAAGTTACAACATTTACAAATAAATCCCTAGACTTCATCTATTTATAAATAGGACCCTACAATAAATATAGATCTCAACACTCCCCCTCAAGATAGACAAAAGTTACTCACTAAGCCCATCTTGTCACATAATCTAGACAAACCTAATGAGCTAAGTCCTTCGGTGAGGCAGTCAGCTACTTGCTCTCCAGTGGCTACATGACTTAGTTTCAGCAATCCATTATTCAGCTTTTCCATGATGAAGAATCTATCAATGTCCACATGTTTTGTTCTATCATGTTGCACTAGGTTGTTGGCGATGTTGATCGCTAACTTGTCGTACCACAACTTCATTTGAGCTCCTAGGTCCGCCTTAAGCTCTATCAACAAGGATGCCAGCTGCATCATCTCGACAACTTCTAAGGCCATGGTTGTAGACTTTGCCTCTATTGTTGATCCCACTACTACCGATTGTTTCTTGCTCTTCCAAGAGACCAAGTTGCCCCCTACGAACATGCAATATCCAGATGTGGACCTCCTGTCATTAGCACAACTCACCACAAAGCCCTCAATATCTACATGTCCATTCTTCCTGATTATCAACCCTTTCTTTGGTGCACTCTTCAGATACCACAAAATATGATAAAAAGAATCCATATGACCCTTCCTTGAATCGTGCATGCAGCGACTCACCACACTTACTGCAAAAGAAATATCCGATCGAGTGTGACATAGATCAGGCAGCTCACCAGCCTCTAGTACCTCTCACGATCAATTGATTCATCTGTCTCTGTACTGAGCTTGACCTTCTGATCAATTGGAGAGACAACAGGTTTGCAGTTATACATTCATGTCTCTGTGGAAGATCTAATATATACTTTCTCTAGCATAAGACTACCCCCTAAGGTCCATGGGCCACTTTAATCCCAATAAAATATTTAAACTATCCCAAATCCTTTATCTCAAGTTGCTTCCCCAATCTTCCCTTCAGTTAAGCAATCATTGTCTCTTCATTACCAGCGATAATTATGTCATCTACATACAAAGCAAGTATGGTGGTGTGACATTCATGTTGCAAAAAAAATGTGTGGTTTGCATTGATCTACTGATATCCATGTCAGCCATCCTCATTCTATACTTTTCAAATCAGGCTCGAGAAGTCCGCTTCAAGCCATACAATGATTTCCTGAGCCTATACATCTTGCCCCTTATCTGTGATGTATTGAATCATGGTGGAATCGCGATGTATACCTCATCCAGTAGCTCTTCATGAAAAAAAAAACATTTACATATAGTTGGAGTCTCACTCCACAATTCACTGCAAAGAAGCCAGTGTTCTCATTGTGCTCTTGTGTGCTACTGGTGCAAATGTTTCATCGTAGTCAATGTCATACGTCCGACCACAACCTTTTGCCACTAGCTTTGTACATCTCCATATTTCTTTCTGGAGTTTGATTTACAATAAAGATCCACTGTCATTCAACTGTCTTCTTCTCGCTGATAGTTGTACAATCTCCCATGTTCAAATTTTATCGAGAGCTGCAAGCTCTTCATGTATCGTTGCTTTCCACTTGGGATCATCTTTAGCAACCTGCCAACACTTAAGTATAGAGATAGAGTTTAATGATGCAATGAATGCTCCATGCAAATGTGAGATGTTAGAATAAGAAATAATGTTTATAATGCCAAGTTTCCACCCAAAACGATCAGGAGGATGTCTCACATTATCGCGGAGGGTCCTTAACATTGGGGGGAGCAATGGATGGAGGGGGAATAATATCATCGGGGAGCTTTGAATCAATTGTGGATGGTGTAGGTGTCTCAAGAGTTGAGAAAGACCGGGAAAAATGACTTGATAGCACTAGACTCTGTTCACTCGGTTTACTTCTTCCTCCATGTACGCACCCTTAGCTCACCTTCAGACTGAGTCCCACTAATCTCCTCAATTTACGTCTCCTTGGTTGATCCATCACACATCACAAGACATGATATTGTCCCCACTTGCACCACTCCATCACTACTACTGACTCTCTCTTGCCTCATATCTCCAATGTCTGTTGAGTCATCAAAGGGTGAATTCATCTCCAGAGTATAGTATAGTTCAAACTCTCTGAATGACATCCATACTCAAAGAATCTTCTCAATCAGGCTCCAACAAACATAACCCTTCTGAGTAGCAGAATAACCCACGAACACACATTTCATAACTCTGAAATTCAACTTCCCTATAGATAGTCTGTTGTCTTTCACAAAGCATACACATTCAAATACATTCAATGAAAAGATCTCACTATTTTCTCCTTTCAACATCTGACAAGGAGACTTCAATTCCAACATTTGAGGGCATCTTGTCAATCAATTGAGAGGCTGTCAACACAACTTGCCCCCATAGCTGCTGTGGGACATTCATGGTCATCAACATGCTCCGAACTACCACTAGAAGATGTCAATTCTTCCTCTGGTACTTTATTTTGTGCTGGAGTGTATGGGCATGTGGTTTGGTGTTGTATTCCTTGAGCTGACAGGTAGTCCTCGAATGTTTTGTTGGTTTATTATGTCCAATTATCAGATTTCAGCACCTTCACAACTGCACCATATTAGGTCTGGACTGTCTTGTGGAAATCTTTAAAACAAGCAACCACCTCATTCTTTTGTCTCATCAAGTATATAGGTAACACAAGAAAAACAATCAATAAACGTAACAAAATAATGATAATCATTAATATAACTAGTAGGACAAGGTCCCAATACATCAAAATACATCAAATCAAATACATCAGGGCTCTTCTTCCCAGAACTGACATAAGAGCTCGTTAGCTTGCCAAACTCATAAACATCACACATCATTTTCCCCTTATCTGTCTTTTCAAACATAGATGGATATAACCAACTCAATAAATTAAGACTAGAATGCCTCATACATCTGTGATGTAGCAGTAACACATCCTCGACGTTCTTCCCAGATTCTCCTACGACAACACTTTCCACCATAGATATCAAAGCAGACTCCATCCACTCTCGATCGAAGTACTAGAGTTTGATATGCTACGTTGCAGTCCCAAATATCCAATCAGTCACTTTCCTTGAAAAATCATTTGAAGAATATAAAAAATTAAAATACATTTTTACTGGAGAATAATGACACTAATAGATAAAAAATTTATTGGAATGAATAAGCATGTAATACATTGGACAAAGTTATAGAAACGTACATCCCACTACACCCTTACTAACCATATGTTGTGTTGTGTCATTTGAATACTCTTTGGAACTGCTAGATTAGTATAGGAAAAGAACTCCTTAGTGTTACTTGTCACATGTCGAAATTCACAAAAATCTACCATCCATTCTGATGATTTTGTGGTGGAAAAAGAGACAAGAGCAGTGTATTACGAGTATCTTTGGCCGAGTGAGCATAAATAACATTGTTGCCCTTGGATGACGATAAGGTGGATGCATCCCCAGTGAAAACACATGCCGCTCTTTGCATCCACTTCAACATCTTCAGTAACTCGTGATTCTCATTGGTAAAGATTGCCTGTCTCTCTCTAGTCCTCTGCTACCATCAAATTTGGCTGTAGCCACCTCTTCCACCTCTTTGGCCTCCACAACTACGACACAACCTCTAGATTGTCCAATCCACCTATTTCTCTCTCTTTGGGTGGCTTTGGACAAGCTTTGCTCGAGTGTCTCACTTCTCAACAGTTGTAGCACCTACGGGTCTCATGAGCATCTGTCATACCTGAGCTTGAGGCAGCCAAAACTGATCATGTGACTCTCCTCCTTCAAATTCATGTGATTCGCTTTACCTTAGCCTGCACGAAGTCGCAACTTCACTATCAATCGATCCTTCTTGTTTTCGCATGTTGCCCGCTTTATACAGTGTCTTGATCCTTCCCGTCACTCCCGTAAGGCCCTAGCCACATGATATTCTCTCTGCACGATCAATGCTCCGCTTCTATTTCCCTGTACTGAAGTTGCCACTCCCTCATACAGATCCACATGCAATCCCTGTTCCGTGAGCCTCTGTGAGACCTTCCCCGCTTCATACCCGCGACGTCAAGTGTCGCTTCTTTGCTCGCTTTGACTCAAATAACCAACGCGATTTATGTTCTCCTCCTTGCAGCACCTCCCTCAATGATCGATCCTATGCTTTAGTCCACGTGATCCTGAAGCCAGTCGTAGCCCTAGCTGCACCACTCGAGCCTTTTGTTCTTCTTCTTCTTCACAATTCATCAAACCTGCACTTCGTGACTGAACTCTACGATATAGTCCAGACGGCGGCGAAGATTTGAGGCTGCTAGGTTATGGATCTGATACCATAAAGAAAGAATAGCTTAAAAACATCCTTTTATTTCATTGATGACGGGCTTATATAGAGCCTTACAGGTTACAACATTTACAAATGCACCCCTAGACTTCATCTATTTACCAATAGAATCCTAAATTAGATATAAATCTCAACAAAATTTCATGTTTTTCGTTGTTTCAGTGATTAAACAATCAAAGGGTAGCTATATTAAAAAAAAAAAGCATGCAGAAAAGCAATAATATATCTGAGAATGGAAAGCTACAAAACTGCAAAAAAAAAAAAAAGAAGGAAAAAAATGTGTGCGCACAAACAAATGACAATGTAAGTGGCTCATTGAAGTCACATCCGTCAATAGCCAAATATAAAGATATTATTTTTTTCTAAATATAAAAAAAATTATAGATAATTCAAGGCACAACATTTGCACAATAGATACTTTACTCACCCCACCCCCCCTTTTTTCCCGATCTAATCAGTGCTTCTCTCTCAACCAACCTTAGTTCACTGTTATCACAGCACAATTTCAAAAACAAACCCTATAGAATGAACATAAATCCAGAATCCGCACTCCTCTCTCTTAACAAAGCAACTAATATAGGAATCCGATATTATGTGAATATGCTCTTCCTTCCTATTCAGTATACCTTTCAACCAGTGTACATACTACAAATCTTATGCTGACCAAGTGTTAAAACCTTTAATCTAATCCCTTCGACAATCTCCTCCCAAACCACTAACTTGCCTCTACCACAATTGCCACTGGCCGCCAATTCTAACAATGATCGAAACTAACCAACCCCTACTGTAAAATTATCAGGCAAACCTCCAACAAACTTATTGTAAGCAATCATACACATGCAGTGATCTTCATCAAATGCTCATCACGATCCATAAGCAATCACAGACAATAGAAGTTCATTTAGGCATTACATCACCTCAATCCATAAATGAAAAAGATGCTCATTGAGATTGGAAAAACTTATCCCACATTACCACTTCAAAATCACCGACACTTGATTTTACAGTTGTTCTCAAGTTCTAATATTTGACATTATGGAACCAACCTTACTTCCACATGCTATCATTGCAATACCCTTAGTCTACTTTCAACAACAAGTACACAAGATCAAGATGTCACCTTCTTCATTGAGATTTCCAATAGAGATCCAGTTTCTCTTCACACCATAAGGATGCCACACATAGTGAAGCTTCCCCAAAACTGTTGAATATAACACATCGCCACTAATCTGCAACACAACGTCAGCCAAATCCATTCATGTTCTAGACAATAAATGTACCCGCACAGACTTTAGAGCATTTTACCAAAAAAACTATATCCGACAGCACTAATAGCAATTAGAAGTATTAGATTGTTCCAAAAAACCAAATTTTAGGTATTGGATATGTATATACACAATAAGTGGGTGGTATGTAAGTAAAATGTCCTTGTTACTTTTATCAATTCAATAAACAACATTTTAATTTTGTACTCTTAACTTTTAAATAGTTTGAACAATAATCTAAATCAAAATTTTGAGATGTACTATTTTATATATATTTAACTTAAAATCTTATTTTTGGCCATCCGATCAAAATTAGAAAATTGGACATAATGGAACCGGTCGGTTCTTTAAAAATCAAACAGGTTCACCGGTTCGTCAGTTCAACCCCAGTTCTTACCAATTCAATCCTGATTCTATCCAGAAATTATTTTAAGCTTGAACCGAACCAGCCAAATAACGGGTTCAAGGTTCAATAGGCTAAACCAGCTAGTCCTCCCAGATTTTTAAAAACATTGTACCTACCTTTTAAATAAGATGTACATCAAGAATTCATTTCTAAAATAGTTCGCTAGCCCCTCAAAATGGAAATATCAAAATTATTATTTGAATAATGAACACATACTGAGAAGCGGTAGATATTTTGCAAACTTATCTTGTTGATCGCTGTCATTAAGTAAACAGCCCTTACTAAACCTAAAAATCTTATATCTTCATTGTGGCCTATCAATCAGCTTATACCATCGATTCAAAGCAAATAAAGAATAAGGGAATTCATATATTTACCCATAGGTAAATGTGGAATCCTTACAAACTTTATTTTTAGTTCTCTACCCTCTTTTTAACAAAGTAATTAAGTAAAAAACAAAAGAAATTGTAGCCTATCTAAGGGTATAAAACTTATCCACCAAATGGCATTTTGACAGGTTTTTATTAGATACTTTTACATAAAATCTCTTCCAACTACCAGGATCTTCTTAGTACAACGCCTCTCAGTTTTGATTAAATGTAATTCAGATCCAACTTGCCTCCAAAGTGACAAAAGATCACCTTTTATAATCAGGACTTTCACCTTGTCAGAATAAATATTATTGTAAATGGTACCAGTCAAGGAAGATGCACAAAATCCTCAGGATGATCTAAAGTTTATGGATTCTCTTGAAAGTATATGCTCAACCAGATCAACGAGACTTAATGCGACTTAATTCAGAACTTGTTAAATTTTGTGGAACTTACAAAATATTAAATTGCTCAAGTGACCATATAAAGCTTCACATGTTGCTTACAATCAGAACTACTATCTCAACACAGATTCCTGGATTAAGTAAAGGTGTATTAAACCCAAACCCGCCTGCTAACTCAAAATTCACAATAAATGAAATCAACACAACCTCTACAGCAGTTGGTTGTAGAAGGAAGATCTGGTTCTAGTTTCTCCCTGTTGGCAATAGCCAGTTTTCACGACCAAATTCAATAAAAGATAAATGAAAGAGGAAAAAAACCTGAGAGGTGATGGATTAGGGAAAACGGGAATAGAAGAAAATGATTTAAAAAGGCATGATTCCGCCAGTTCAAGCTTCACACCAACAGGATATCCACTCATGGAAGAGAACCTTCAGAAACAATCACTACATCCTCAAAGACTTTATATAAACTCAGATACAGGGAATGATCACTGATTAGTTTCCAAGGAATTAAATTGCAACAACAAAATGTAACTAGTTTTACTGCCAGTGGTTATAGACTCGAGGTTCCACATCACATACATTCATGAATAACGAGTGATATGTCTGACTGCATCAAAACATTTACTCCTACTTTAATTGACAATACATACGAATAGTAAATCAGTGTACTTAAATGAACTTCTTTATTTAATGATCATTTTACTGTGCGTTGCAAAGAAAGCATGCTAGTATACAATAAGCTTCCACGTATGATAATATTTGAGAAAAGAAAATAATGCAAAAACGTACCTGTCAACCTGTTTAAGGAAAATCTCAGCAATTTCCTTATCTTCAGTTATTATGCACTCAGTATGTGCACTGCAAAATTAAGACACCAAAAAGCGACATAATTTTCCCAAGCAGTAAGTAGATAGATTCCTCAAATGAATCCAAGTCATCGATGTAAAAAACAATCTAAAACATGTTGCATACCTTCCATAGGAATGTATATGTTCAACTGCAGAAAATACATCATCAACTACTTCAACCGCACAAGCCATCGAGCTATACTCATGATGAAATGAATTTGTTTCCGGAATTTCAAATGCAAGACTTGCTCGGCGTCCACCAAAGAGAACAACACCTATTAAAAGTAATATAGAGATTATTTTGAAATGCAAACTTTCCTGGCATCATATAGGCACAAGGCAAGCAGGCATAGGTACGAGATCAAGAGACTGAATAAGCTCTACCGATCAGTATGAAATCTTAAGTAACAAAGAAGCATTTATAGAATAAGAAAACCAAAGAAGTTATATGCCTACAAAAATTTTAAATGATTATTTTCTTCATATAAAAAAGACCATTAGGTTGGTGGATCAATGAAGTGCACAAAGATGGATTGAACCAGGCCAAACCGCAACAAAAACAAAGAGCACAAGTTTGCAGCGTACAGGTTGAACATGTGTTCTCTGAATGCAAGTGATCTGGATGAATGGCCTGTCCAACTTCTCCCTCCAATGAAGAAGTTGATAACGGGTACAGAACTGGGCCAGAAGTAGGGGTGTAAACGAGCCGAACATGAGCGAGCGTGTTCGGCTCGTTTATATTTCAAACACAAAAAGTGCGTCGTGTTCGACTCGTTTGTTTAGCGAGCCGAACACGAGTTGTTCACAAACANACAAACAAATCTTCATTCGTGTTCGACTCGTTAACTTAGTGAACGAGTCAAACACAAACTTTTTAATGAGTCGAACACGAGTTGTTCACGAACAACAAGACGTCTTGACAGCCCTAGCCAGAATATTAATATTGGAACACCTAAACTGGTTTTTTTAGTCATGTATAATTCATTAGCCATTTGAAATAGATACTAGAATCTATGGAATAAATTTCATGGGCTAGCCACTTGAAGCTTTAACTCTAGCAACAAATCCTTTAAGAATTTGTAATGAAATTATTCTTTATAAGACTAACATTGCCAGAAACTTGATATGGAATTACAAATTCTGCTAACCGAACACCCTTTTAGTTGATTTGTCAAACAAAAGGAGATAATACTAAGTCAACAATAAATTTTTATCATCTGACACGAATATCGAAGCATTTTGAATAAGAAACATTACAAATTCAAATTCAAGATCATCCAAGCCCAAATTTCACAAGTCTAAAGTCAGATTGAGCATCTCAACAAGACAAACTCAATGACATTATAAGTGATCTAATTCAAGTTCAAATCAGCCTAGATTAAACCCATGAGGTATAGTCAAAGAGTTGTGTGCATCAATTGGACAACCAAAAAATCTTAAATTTTTTGCATGCTTATATTCAATTCAAATGTCTCGATGACAGGAATCTAATGAGCCCAATATCATTCAATTTTGATGTAATTAAGGCACTTAAAGGAAGATAAAACTATCTAAAATCAATGGAATTAATGTAGACCGTCCGATAGTGTTTTGGGATACTGGCCGAATTTAACAAAACACCCCTTCAAAACTATAGATAATCACCTAATATTCACTTAAAAGAGGAAAAGAAAAGAGTGAGTTGACTACTAAAGTGTAACTCTTAAAGTCATGACGATTGTCATCGACTGCCCACCAGAGTTAATTGCTAAACACTAAATGTCGCCATGAATTACCAGAAGTTATTGTCAAGCACCAACAACTAGAGCTTTGATTGCCCTACTACGACTTTGATTGCCTCTTACAATTATGGCTTCTATAGCCAACTACATGTCACAACTCGACCCAGGGTTTGGAATTAACCAAGAGGAGAATAGACGAAAAGACAATGAGAATTAAATTTTCCCATATTCATTTAATATTTAACAAACTATTAACAAATGAAAGAGCCACTAAACAAATTCAACTAAAGCAAAATATTTAAATTTAACTCGTTACTAGTTGCCCTCGTTTTCTATAAAACATTACCCTTTCTATCGCTCACCTTTTTAATCAATTATTTAAACATGGAAAAATTAGTTTAAAAAAATAACAATGAGTTGAATAAGCCACTAAATACTCATACTCCTAATTTATAGTAAGAAAATGTAAAACTTTTAATAAATTAATAAAAACATTTGATATTTAAAAAATATAATGTTATTCAATAAATATTACTATATTCATACCATGTCAATATAATTATATATTTGTACAACCGTCACAAGAGCATCGTCTTTGTACCAATTAAAATACTTCAATTTCTTTTTTATATACGTGCACGGGTATCTTAGTGTTCTTTGACAAGTATCATAAATGATGACTACATCATAGTCAATCATGCGCATACAAGCATACAATAATAATAGTTCATTCTCATTAGCATAACAATTAACATTCCTATACAAGATTCAATATATGCGATAATTTAAAAAAAAACTATGCATACAAGTCATTCTTACAATATGAACAAAATTTAATAGAATCATAAATCATGGTTAGCAGTATCATAACAGTAACAATAAATGTATTTGGTCGAGAAGAAACAAAATATTACTATTGTAAAAGAATATGAGTATTCACCTCGATGTCGATTAAATTGTTATTTGATTTACCATGACGTCGATTAAATTGTTATTTGATTTACCTTGAGGTCGATTGAAATCTTAAAATAAACATAATATTCATATTACTAAAATTTAATTTATTTCATAAATAAAAATTTAATAATATTTTAATTAGTTATTATTTAAGTATAAAATTTTCATTATTTTATTTTATGTAATCTCGCTTAAGGTAATATATATATACAAATTATAATATATATAATATATATGTATGTATATATAATATATATATGTAATACATACATGCTATATATACATATATTATATATTTAATACATATGTATATATATAGTATGTAGTAAATATATAATATATATAGATCTTATTATTATTAAGTTTTATTATCAAATCAATTTAGTAAACCTTACCTCAGTCAAGCCCTACACCACGCGCGCGACCCTACTACCTTCCTCACATGAGGCTCCTTCGATC
The DNA here is from genome assembly GCA_002079205.1 of Phalaenopsis hybrid cultivar. Taxonomy (NCBI): domain Eukaryota; kingdom Viridiplantae; phylum Streptophyta; class Magnoliopsida; order Asparagales; family Orchidaceae; genus Phalaenopsis; species Phalaenopsis hybrid cultivar. Next base: position 123,527 of record JXCR01029215.1, read on the forward strand.
AAACTTCATACACACAGCTTCGAATCTCCTCATGTGCCTGTCGCATTTTTCAGCCTACCACGTTTCCGCCCTCTTCTCACAATCACCTGCACTAAAAGCCAAAGGTTTGGTCGGCTTCTATCTTCCTCTCTGTCTGGTTTGTCTTGCCCGCTTGAGGCTCGACGACGTCACGAGAGCGTCTTGACATCTTCTCTGTTTTCACATGCATGGAAGCCCTGGNATAATATATATATATATATATCTTATTATTATTATTATTATTATCAAGTTTTATTATCAGATCGATTTAGTAAACCTTACCTCAGTCGAGCCCTACACCACGTGCGCGATCCTACTACCTTCCTCACATGAGGAGCCTTCGATCAAACTTCATAAACACAGCTTCGGCTCTCCTCATGCGCCTATCGCATTGTTCAGCCTACCACATTTTCGCCCTCTTCTCACAATCACCTGCACTAAAAGCCAAAGGTTTGGTCGGCTTCTATCTTCCTCTATGTCCGGTTTGTCTTGCCCGCTCGAGGCTCGACGACGTCACGAGAGCGTCTTGACGTCTTCTCTATCTTCACATGCATGGAAGCTCTGGTTGAAGTCGCATCTCAACCTAGAAGTGCAGTCGTCGTTCGACTCTCAGGTAAGCCGTGGCATCTTCTCTCAAACCGACTGAGATGATTTTATAAGCAAATTCAACTCTTTGAATTCAGACACCCTTGTTTCCTCTCCACCCTCTTCAATTTCCATCTCCTCGTTTCTTCTCCCCCTCTATGACTATCTAACTCATTGCTTCTTCTCCCACTCTGTTCGAAACTTTTAATTCCTCTCCTGAGTAATAAAATAGGACGTTGCACTACAACTATTATAAACCAAAAATATGGCTTTGTTAGCTTTATTAAGGTTGTCATGCCCATCAACTACGACTTCCTTAATCAACTACGGCTTCTATAGCCAACTACGATTGTAAAAGTTTGACCATGATTACTACATATAATTATAATACAACAGTTATATCTCAAATACCGTTAAAAGTAAAACTGTTGTGTTATTTCAAAATAGTTATGATTTTAACATCATCTTGAGCTTATCTTCCTTAATTCAGGTGAAGAGGGGATATTCGTACTCATGATTACATAGTCGATTATTTAAACTAGATCAAATGCTGTGATTTTTTTTCATTTTCATGATTTTTCATGCAAAAAATCTTGATGACTCCTCCCACGACTTTTCTTTTATCAATTTGTTGGATCTTTGTGCAATGATATGACATTAAATTATTACTTTACCACATATATTTTCAAACACATAATAATTTATTGTCGTCTATGGGAGTCATAGTCCCATTACATGAGCGTAATACTAACAAAAACAGAGCCGTCCACTCTAAAACCCACCTAGAGGATGCTCTCGAAATCGGAACAACAAGATTGCTTCGATTTCGTGGATAAACATTACTCTACTGGCGAAGGAGCTTCTTCTTTACCCATAAAAGAACACGTGGTATAATAAAGGAATTTCAAAATGAGATTTTACAACTCTTATGCAAGGCTCGACAATCCAAACTAGTGTCATCTGCTGGAGCTTACTTACAACAAAATTAAACATCGACTAGAGATGCCTGGCTAGAGAATGCTCTTCCAACCTCTGATCCTCGTACTGAAGTATCTCCTCAACTTAGTTAACAAGCTGATCACCTCAATTTCACACACCCAACTCCCTCGTCAGCCTCCACATCAGCTTTAGCTATCACATCCACCAGTGTTATGGTCATACCATCAAATCATCCAATTGATTTAAGAAAAAAAATTGAAAGTCTATATCGATAGAAAATTTGTGTCGATTTACAAAAAAAATAATCTAGTTCGTGTGGATAAAACTCCCACTAAGAAGCAAATCTCTTTCTTCAGCATGGCTGCAATCATATTTAAAAAAATAAAATAAAAGCAATCTCAACCTATACCTTAGACTTGAGAAATATAAAATATTTCTAACAGCTCATTTTGAGTTTAATCGACCCCAATGAGCTCAATTTGACATCTTCCACACATTAAAGCTTTCAAGCGAATGCTTTGACTAACAACCTAGAATAAGCCAAAAATTCTTGGTAAATTAAATTCAATTATAGCACACAACTTTAAAATTGGTCAAAACACGCTCCAATCAACAACTTAGGACAAGTCAAAAATCATTTATGAATTACAATCGACCTTATCCACAGAAGTTAACGTCGTCGGGTCATGTTCTGACCAATAACCTGGGATATGTATAACATCCTTCATGGACTTTCTATGAATTTTCCATACAGGTTAATGTCGATGAGTAATACTCTGATAAACAACCTCAAAAGGTCTAACATCTTGATGGGTTTTAATCAACCTCATCCTTATGGGTTAATATCGCCAAGTAACACTTTGACTAACAATCTCGAAAGGTCAAACATCCTTGATAGGTTCATTCGGACCTCTTCTTTACACGCCAAGTAACACTTTGACTAACAATCTCGAAAGGTCAAACATCCTTGATAGATTTCATTCGGACCTCTTCTTTACACGTTAATTTCATCGAGTCACACTCTGACTAATAACATAAGATAAGTCTAATGTCTTTACTGGATTTCAGATGACTTTTTCATAAAGAGTAATTTTGTTTGGTAACATACCGAGAAACTACCTCGAAAGTTCTCATATCATTGATCTTTCGACCTCTTTTATATATGTTAGCATCATCAAATAATTATAACTAATAATCTCAGAAAGTCAACATCTTTGATGAATTCATTCAATCTCTTCCATACAATTTTACATCATCAAGCCACAATCCGACCAATTACTTAGGATAGATATAAAATCCTTATTAGATTTCTTATAACATCATTCATAGAGGTTAATGTCCTTCAGTAACACATTGAAAAACAACCTTGAAAGATTTAAGATCCTTAATGGATTTCATCAGACCTTTTCCTTGCAAGTTAACGATGTCAAGCAACACTCCGACAAACAACCTCAAGAGGTCTAACATCTTTGATGGATTTCTTTCAACCTATTCCTTATAAGTTAACATTGTCGAGTAACATTTCGACAGAATAATCTTGGAATAACAAACAACTTTAATAGATTTCTCATGATACCTAATATTAAGATTAATTATATACAAAGGACATCTGATAGGTTAAACATCCTTGATGGATTTCTCATAGCATTTTATATACAAATGACCTCAAATAAATCAAATATTCTTAGTGAATTTCTTATGATATCTTATATACGTATTAATGACATACTAATGATCTTTAAAAGGTCAAATATTCTTACTATATACCTCATGATATCTTATATACATATTAATATTGTACAAATAACTTTAGATAGCTTGGCTAATGCTTGATTCACACCATTTGATCACTATCATCTATGTACATATATCTCATGATATCTTATATACATATTAGTATTTGGTTCTACTTTCTCATATGAAGACCTAAACTTAAAGAGCATATTTAAAAAAGCTCATGAGACTTGAAGGATTTTTAAGCTTCAATATTTGATAATGTTTAAGCCACTATTGTCTTACTGATAGTGTCATCAAATTCTCATTGCTTGCAATTAATGTCAATGTCCCCACTTTCAAACTATCATCATCCTTAAATTACCGTTCAATTGATATTGCACTGCCAACATTAACATTACTATCAGGCTAATACTCTCTAACTATTAATACAACTGAATTGCAATTATAAAGCCATCATTGTTTGGCAATCATATCTTGAATGCATTCAATCATTGATGCTCATTGATTTTATTGCATGTCAACATTAACGTCAATGTCTGTCAACATCATCTGTCATTATTCATAAAGTCGATACATGATATCAATCTCAGCTTCATTAATGCACGTCCTTGACACAAGTCACAACTTATTAGTCTAGTACACGTTGACAACGCACAACATTGCTTTTTACAGTCTATACTTATACTCTTTAAGACACGCCAAGGAAATGGCCTCGATGTAAAGCTAAAAGTGGACATGATCCTCACTAAAATATCCCATTAAGGGCAAGTGACACACATTGACTCTACTAATATCCTTCGAATACATGTCAATGAGGTCTCAATGGGAAGCTTGTAGTAGACATGATCCTCACTAGAAAAATAAATTGAGGATAAATGGCAGACACAGTCTTCACTTATACCCCGAAATACATGCCCATAAGATAGTCTCAATGAAAAACTAGTAGTGGACATATTCCACAATAGAAAGATCCTTTGAAAGCAAGTGATAGATAAGGTAACCACTCATCCCCTGAGCATGCCTTTGAAATAACCTCGACGGAAAGCTAATAGTGGATAAGATCCTCACTAAAAAGACATCATGAGAGTAAGTGATTGCCAAGAACTCCACTTAAAAAATCTCAAAAAATAATAATATAAGAAGACACAAGTACATTAAAAAAATCTCAGAAAGCTATAAAACTTAAAAGGTATAAGTACATTAAAAAAGTCTCAAAAGAAACATGTACACTTATAAAACTTCATTCAAAAGATAAAAATGCACTAAAAAAACTTGGAAGAATTAAGTCTAGAAAGATTTTTACTTATTTAAGAAGCTAAATATTCATCTAAGAAAAAAAAGAGTTCAATATCACTATTCTTCCACTATATATTGAATCTCTAACCAGACTTATAATATATTTGTCTTTTTTTGGGGGTAAGTAATAATCAACACTCTTACATGAAGATCAAGAGTGTCAAGCATCAATATCATGAACTCCAATCCAGCTCATACATTCAAAAAAAGTCTGATCTTGAAGTAATTTACAAAATTATTTGATCAACATGAGATCACCATGCTATCAATCACATCACCAAAAAAATTTTGGGATCTTTTGTGGCCTTCATTGTTCTCGATTTTCATCGGATCATCTTTCTCTAAGAAGTTTATAACAAAAATAAATAATGTATCTTGACTACAAGACATTTTGATAGAACCAAAGCCAACATATGTATGTTCCAACAAGAAGGTTCTACTTTCAAAACTATTGACATCACTGAGATTAATAGTATCAAACTGAAAAATCATATCCGTAAAAAAAAAAAATAACACAGTCCAATATTTCTTCTAAGGGAAGATCAAAATCTTATAATTGTGAATGAACAACAATTGCCTGAAAATGAATATGGGTAACCAACACAGTCAACAACCGAAATATGGGTAAGTAACAAAAGCTTGCTTATGAACAAAAGCAACTACAACCTTTAGAGGTGTTTTCTATCCCTCTCAAGAGGAGAACGAATGTCAAAAATTGGCCCTACAGACTAACTCAATTTTGAACACGACTTAAAAAATACGGGTTCAGCTTTTGGGTCGGGTTCATGTTAAAAGTTTTAACCCATTTAATTTTTGGGTCAGGTTCCAGTTAACCAGCCAACCTAAAAGATGACCCAAAGCTGACCAGACAACTTGAAATTTACACGAATTCGACCCGCCTATTAGAAATTGACCCAATTTTGACTAAATTTTGACCAAAATAGTTGTTACCCTTATATTAAATGGGTTAAATAGGTCGGTTCGAGTTAGCCATGTCTGGGTCGAGTAGGGTTCGGGGAACTTCAACTCAAATAATAATCGTATCGGGTACCACTGATCCAAATTGAGACCACTAAAGAGGGGTGTTTATAATTGAAATTTCAAAAGGATAGAAAATTCAAAATTTGACAGTTCAATCTGTTTGAGAACCCGTGGGCTCGCATGCGCGTGCACGCCAATGTGGGAATAGTTTAACAAATGTTTCCACACACACACCCCCGCATGCCTGGTGCATGCACACTTGCATGTGTACAGACCTTTGTCATCAAGCCCCTGGGTAACCACTCGTGCACACGCCATTGCAACCCCTCCAGTACAAGCTAGCGCCAATGCCAACGTGCACGCCAATGCGGGCACAAGCATACATACTTGCCAACATGTGCATCATCGCACCCGTGTGCCCTCGCGCACTCTCGTTCTCATCTATGCACCCCGCTATATCCTCAGACACATCATTGTGCTCATTAGCTTTCACACATGCACCCCGACACACAAGCCTAAACATAAAACTGCAGCCAACAGTGCAATGACAACATTGTCGACTATTTTTTTAGAAGTATCCATTTCATCAATTTTCAATTTTCCGAATTAACACCCATGAAACATCTATGGGTAAATTTTAATAATTTGAAATGTCAGAGATTTTCATTCCATTTAACGTACAAATTTATGATAGACTTTTCCAAAACTTATATTACAGGACAAGCATCAACATTAGAAAATAAAAGGCAACCGATGTGTCGTTAACAATGTGTTATCATCAAAAATGAATCGTGAAGTATATTGAGCAATAAAATTCAAATTCAAATTCAAGATCATCCAAATTCTAATTTCAATAGGTTTATAGTCAAATTGAGTGTCTCAATAAGACAAAGTCAATGACACTATAAATGATCCAATCTAAGTTCAAATCAGCCAAAATCAAACACTTAAAACATTGTCAAAACCTTTGGTGCATCAGTTGGACAACCAAATGATCTCAGGATTTAGCATGTTTATAGTCAAATTGGTCGTCTAGACTAGAGGAATCCAAAGAGCCCAAGATCAGTCAATTCCAACATTATTATGACACTTACATATAGAAAAAAACATGTTATCAATATGAACAACACGATTGAGTGTTTTGGGAGATTGGTCAAATTTATGAATATGTACCTCTCCAAATTTATGAATATGTACCTCTCCAAAATTATGAGCTGGCTACTAAAACTTAACTCTTAAAATTTTGATAGTTGTAGCTAATCGCCCGAGATTGCGATCTACCACTAAAGTTCACCGCCGATCACTAAAGATCGCCGACCAGTATAGGTCATTGTCGACCACCAACAACTATGACTTTGATCATTCCTGCTACGCCTGTTATAGTCTTCCGCAACTACAACTTATATAGCCAACTACAGTTGTTATAGCCTCCAATTATGATTTTGGTAGCTCTACTACGATCGTCATAGCTATTAGGTATGACTTTTATAGTCAACAACGATTGTTATAGCCCCACCACAATAATTATACTATACAACAATTATAGTCTCAATTACCCTTAACAGTTATATCTATTGTGTTAATTCAAAATGGTTATGATTTAAATTTCATCTTGTAATCTCATATGCCCTAATCCAGGTGAAGAGTAGATTATTTAATCTGATTGAGGCCCTGTGGATTTTTCCCTTTCAAAGGTTTTTTTTAGTGTAAATAAACTTGATGTCTCCTCACATTACTAATTTTATCTGTGTGAGTGTTGAATTTTTGTACATGCTATAATGTTAAATTATGACTCTACCAATGTAATTTTTTTAGCATGCAGTAACACAAAAAATTGAAGCAAAACAAAAAAAAAATGAAAATAAAACAATAGCAAAGAAGTGTTAGAACTAATAGAAAAAATGAAATATCAACTATATTAATCCCAAATACTAAGTAGAAGAAACTCATTTCATAAGAGAATAAAGTTTCAAGTAAGATTATAGGTTCATATTAGATATTAGACGATTAATAAGTGCTTGAAAGGTTCTTCTAGACTTTGTAATGAAAATACCCCTCCTTGGCGAGAATTAGAGTCATGAATGAATGAACTAAGCATTGGCTACTCCTCCCCCGCATACTTAGAGAGGTGTGTATCCTCTAATCATGCATCTCTTCTCCCTCAATAATTTTAGAGTTATAAACAGGTTGAAAATTGCTTAGCTCTCATTTTTTTGTTATTTTTTTTTCTTTTTTTTATAGTTTTATTAATTTATTTATATCAAATGATTTTCTTATTGCCTTGCCGCAATATAGGTGATATGCTCTTGATGTCCATTCATATTGATGCTTTACCACAAACTGTAGTCATAGATCTCGCTACTCATCTCGGTCATCATTCACCATCTTATGTCGTACATTGTCATAATTGTCAAATCTCGCAAACACAAACCTCGTGATATCATCTTCGCCGGATCACTCAATCCCAAGCCAAGACCAACTATGAATTGTGAATCTCGCTTCTTCCCACCCTAGTATTGCCATATCTGCCTCAGCCTTACCCTCTGCAATTCAACCTCCATCGCAAATCACGTCAATATTGAGCCCATAATTCCTATTTTTGGGCCTACGCCTCCCAAATCCGCCAAAGTCGGCCTTCGACTCCCAGATCACGCCAAATCTACTTTCCAAAACCCCAACTAAGCTCACTTTCACAGCTTTCCTACCTTCTTTCAGCTCAAATCTCATCGGAGTTCACTATTTTTTTCTATCTACTTGACCTGGAGTGCAAGAACTATGAGAAGGGGGAGCCAACATTAGGTCATAAATTCAATGAGTGGGTTTTAGGATAATATAGGCATTAAATAGTTAAAAGGTGTTTAATAGGTTCTTATGGATCTTATAATGCTATAAATACTCATTAGGGAAAATAGGATTACGCAATGAAAGAACCAAACTTGGGTTGCTCCCTCTCCCCCAATACCAAAAGTCGTGAGCATCTCCTAATTGCACGTCTCTCCCTCAGCAATTTCTAGAGTTCTAGTCAACCTTGAATTTGCTTAGTTATGACATATTTCATTAAATTTCTCTAATTTTTGTATTTCTTATTTTCTTCTTATCATATTAATAAAAATCTTATATGAGAAAATATGTAATGCATGGCAGCCATTTCAATGAAAAATATTTGTTAAGGAAAATATTAATCTACAATCTGAGCAAAACTGAATAGAATCTATGCGAAATGAATTGCTTGAACAAAAACGTAAATTAAAGGTGTCCGCAATACCTTCACTTCTAAGTTCTGTTAATATATTATTAAGCCCATCAGTATTCAAAAGATCCTCATGTAAAAGAAGTGTTTCCTGAAATAAATAAATAAAGCAGAACTAAAAGTTGGAGCTCGCAAATGTTTAAAAAGAAAAATAATAAGCATTTGATAGTAAAAGCTAAACACTTATACAAAAACAAATCTCCAAAGAAAGTGAATATTTACCATAGCATTGCAAGCTGCAGGATAATCTGTCTTTGCATCCAGAACAATTTGTTTAGCCATTTCCATGTTAGCTGATTTGTCAACATAAATATGACAGATCCCATCTAGAAAGAAAGAACAAGTAGTTGACAGCAACTTACATATATCTTCAAGTTAAAGCAGCATCTTAGTTATGGAAAGTAAAGAGAATCTGAAATATAACTCACCAGAATGACCAAGAACAGGAATCTTGGTGGAAGCTTTTATCTGAGAAACAAGCTTGCTACTGCCTCTTGGTATTACAAGGTCTATCACATCATCAAGCTGGAAAACTTTCAAAATATTACTTCTGAGGTATTAACTCCAAAGGAAGACATTTCACATTTTTAGATATCAAACCTTTAGTAGGTCAGGAATTTCATCTCTTGACGTAACGTGACCAATGAGTTTTTGCCCCACATTTTCTGGGATAGCTTCAGTAATAATCTACAACAACATAGGATATATTTATAAAACCATATCATGAGTACCACGACAATGAAAATCATCTTAATGTACACAGATGGTTAGGAAAAAGGGTACCTTATGCAAGACAACGTTAGATCTCATGGCTTCTTTCCCACCTTTCAGGAGAAGACCATTCCCACTTCGAATAGCTAAGGACGCAATCTATACTCATATTAATATCAAGAAGGAAATGAAATGAAAGACTGCTAGTTTAGATGTTATTTAGACAATATATCTGATTAAATTGATCAAACACAAAAAAGGGCAAACAATTTACATGTATGCCATTATCAGACTAACAAAAGAACCAAAGTAAAATTTCGGGGGGAAGTTTTTTTTTTCTTAATGCAATGCCAGCACACGCAAGCAGACTCTTAATAACTATACGGTTTCCAATATCAATATCAAAGTAACCAAAATCATACTCTGATTTATTGCCCAAATCCATATCCACAATTTGTTTGCAAACTAGAACATGAACTAACCTACAATTATGTGATGATGACAGACTGTTTTAGCATTTTGTACTTGGGCCCCTCTATGTACCCAATTACGAGTAAGAGGCCACCACTTCCATCATTGCTTGCCGGCGCCACTTGCTACCCACCGCCACCATTGAACACATGTTTTACATTGAATTCATTTTTTTCAAATCAAATAATGTGAAATCCTGCATTTATTTTTCAGTGGACCAAGAAACTTCAAAGTATTCCAAATACAATACATTTCTTTGGCATTGTATTTCTTTTACATTACATTCATTTCTCAGCAAACCAACATGATTTAAAAAATCAAGTAGTTTATCTTTCTCATTAGAATTTCCAACAAGTTTAAAAATTGGCAAAATCATCATCATCACAAGAATTAGTAAGGGTTACATGAGGTGCTGCTATCTTTTTGCACAATTATACTTATGTTGGCTTAGAGGTCTTGGTACTAACAGAAAAGTTTCACAATGTGGAACCACTCAATGAACTCGTCCAAATCCGAGTGGCCATCAAAATATGGCAAATCCATTTTTACTCCAAATTTAGGTTTCTCTAACATTTCTGGAATCAAATGGGGTTTGGATGACCACTCTAAATGGTCTCCTTCCTCAATTTCATCAAGCCACAGTAGCACTCGTTGGAGTTGTCGTTTCTCTTCAATGGTAAAATCCTCATCAACGTTCAACTATTGTCTCCTCGGTGGCATGATAAGGGTTCAAGAGTGGGTAGGTGAAAGAAGATGTATAGAGGAGATGTAGGGTGGAGAAAAAAAATTTGGGCTGTCGGATTAAAAAATCAGCAACGGGGAGAGTTTTTGTGTGGTGGGGTTGGGTATGTGTGGATGCAAGAAACCCTAGAATAGGAGTGGAGTTATGTTAAATTTGATACCGAAAGTTAACCCAAACCACCATAGTAAAAGAAAATATTATTATTGAAAGCAAATATGTGATTACAACCAACACATTTGAGAGAAAAAATACAATATGATACCCAGAATCTGAAATAGCAACAGACACGACACAAACACCTAACTAAGGTAGATCTCATGTGGTGGCGGTGGCTGATAAGGACTTGGAAAAGCGGTAGCAAGGGGGGTGGGTGGATTGGGCAGTGAAAAAACAACAGCTAGGGGCGGTTCTGGGTGGCGGGAACAACGGTTAGGATGCGGGGAGTTGTTTTTGGTGGCTAGGATAGCAGCGAGGCGGCATGGGGAATGGTCGGCTGGATGGAATGGAAATGGCAGTAACGGGGAAATGCTGCAACAACAACGAGGCTGCATGATGCGGTTCAGGTGGCTGAAACAACAATGGAAAGGAAGGCGAGGGGTGTACGGGGCTACCACAACGAGATAGAAGGCTAGAAGAAGGTGGAGGGAAGGTTGCAAGTGGCTAAGACAACAGTGGACAGCAAGGCAAGGGGCATATAGGGTTGTAGCAACGAAGGCTAGGAGATGGTGGAGGGAAGGTTGCAGGGGCTTGGGACAATAGCAAGAGTGCTGAAGGAATGATTCTGGGCTGCTGACAATGAGTACGCACCAGTTGGAGAGCACGAACTGCAGGAAGACAACCATGAGATGGTTGTCGAGGCGGCTGCGGCGAGCAGGAATGTGTGGAAACGAAGCAAGTGGGATGCAAAGGAGTTGGAAAATGATAACACCACCTCGGGAGCGAGATACGACCGGAGCACCACTCGACCCATAGTGGAGAGTCAACGCCTCAGAATGACATACAGTTGAAACACCATTTGCCTTTGGATATAGCCATAGAAGGAAAAATCTGGATGTCGACAGCCACCCTAACAAAAAATCACAAAGAAAACAAACATAAAACCTGAAAATAACATATTTATGGACTTAGTGTAAATAGGAGTGGATCTCGCTCCAAATATGAAGGAAATCCGCATAAACGAAGTGTCGGCCGACCATCCTGAACAAATCTAAGCAGCAATCTTTAGTGATACTGTAGCTAAGATCACGGACGACTCCCTGTGATACTTTAGTTCGAATCAAGATACTGTAGCAAAACATGCAGAAGGGGTTGGGGTCCCTACGGTAGCTCCCGCATCAGCCACAACTATAGTGGAACAACCTTATGCATAAGTTGTGGTTTCATAACCATTGGCAAATCCAACACTTCTGTAGTACTGCAACAAACATATTTGTGATGGGTAGTTTTTCATTGACTTCATTAACCTTCATAGAGATCTTATCTACCATCATATATAAACATTGATCTCCAAGAGCAAGTTCAATGATCTCCAAGAAATGGCCAAACGGTCTAAATTATTTTGCTAGAAGGAATTCCAAAAACTCAATTGTTTGTTCAAATACACCTAGTAGTAATACCACAATGTTAAACCACTTACATGCAATGATGTAATTATAAAGTATTGCTCTTCGGATAAATTATAGTAAGAAAAGAATTAATTATCCTTGAAAATTCATTACTGATGATTATCCCTATTGAAAAGAGAAACATCCCTTTTAACGATTATTGAATGAGCATGAGATAATAGCAGATAATAACAAATAGGGAAGGTATTCCATGAACATCCTTAAATTGCTCATCGGGAAATGATGATTTAAGCGGTAAAATTGTTGCTCCAATTTGCACTCTATCAGAATTAAAAATCAGAATATGCCTTTCACAATTATCGTGATGAACACAATTGCTCCTCTTCCAAACACTTTTCAAACAAACAACAATTGTTTAATAAGCTCCACATCCCTTCTACTATATAAAAAAACCAAAGGAAATGTCTCCTTAAGAATGGATAGAAGACAACAAATCAACACAAAAAAAAATGTTATCACTATATGGAATGGCCAGTTTCACACACACCAGTAGGCAAGATCGGATCAAGGTTTCACAAAAGGTTCAGTTGAAAAAGATCGATGGTTGAGATCAACAAAACAAGTACTCTCGCAGTACAAAAAATGGGAAAGCACAAATAACAATTGGCCTTGTAGAGTGATAAACGACATCGCAGGCTCCCTCACCAACCCTAATGGAATTGATTAAGAATGACTGGGCAGTAACTAGATTTGGCAACGGAGGATTCAGAAATCATTGATGTTTATGCACCAATATCTGGAACACCAATTGGAAATGGAGGTAGGCTGATGCGGGGCTTCTATGGGACAGTTGAACCGATCTGTTCAGTCAGAGAGACAAGGGCCAGCCAACCAACTGACCGGTCCAAAGCTACAGTTGCACCCTTTCCTTCGATGTTTGACGTGCCCTTTCTTTCATGTTTGCCGCCAGCCACCCCTTCCTATTTTATCTTCTAACTAATATATATTAGTGATTTTGCTTGCTTAGGGTTGGATTTTGATTAATTTTCATGTCAGATTCTTGTCGTCAACCGTTCTTCAGTAGTTAAGGTTGTATTTGACAAAATCAAGTGCTCCAACTGTACCTACTTTGAGATTGTGACTATAACGACCTACTCCCCCATAAATCCCGCTTCCCTTGTCGTCGCCCTCCTCTTAGCAACCTCCCTTGCCACTTCCCTCCTACCCCGCCGCTTTTCTTGTTGTTGTCCCCTTTCCCGCGGTCGTTCCCTGTTGACGTTCTCCTACCCACCTGCCTTTCCTGCCTTTGTCCTCCTCCCAGTAGCATTTCCTGTTGTCGCCCTCCTAGCCCGTTGCCTTTATTGCTGGTGCCCCCATTCCAGCAGCCACCACCAATCAGACAACCAACCATAGTTGGCAACACCAACAAGAAGAACACACCACAGGGAGTAGAGAAAGCTGATTCAGATAAGGAAAAAGCCACCACCGGTGAGAAGAAACTTGAGGAGTAGGTCTACTGCAATCCAAGCCAGAAAATGCTTCAGATGCCACAGATTTGGCCACATCACCTTCAGCTGTTTGACGAAACAAATTGACTTTTACCGAGCAAGGCACAATTGAGGAGGTTAACGACGAGGAGACTGTTGAAGAGCAGTGCGAGGTACATCATTTTCCACCTGATAATGGCGAGATGCTCGTGGTTCAACGAGTCCTATGTACAAAAGATACAAGGAATTCACAGTGGCTTAGTCATAATATATTCCACGCCGGTTGTGTTATGAACGAGAAGGTACACAGTATCATCATTGATGGAGGGCGCAGTAAAAATGTGACATCTATGCAGCTAGTAGAGAAATTAGGGCTCGTGACTTAGTGGTACTCCCAATCATATTCTCTGAAATGACTAAAGAAGAAAAACATGCTCGGGATTGTAGGTGCCTCGTGAAACTTTTTATTAGGAGCCAATTAAAGGATCAAGTGTGGTGTGACGTCACTGAATGTTTGTAGCCTTTTGTTTGGGAGACCATGGTAATTTGACCGTAGAACTCGGTACGACGAATTCAGAAACACCCACTCCTTCACCAAGAAGGGGAAGCACACAACCTACTTCCTTCGTGAGCCCAAGATCAAAGGAGTCACTATAGTAGAGCGGCATCAGTGGGACGACAGAGAAAGATAGACCAAGGCACCAACTCAAGACACTGGACAGTCACGACGGAGAGCATTTCAGGATATCACAGTCTATACCTTACTGCCATGGCCACCACAGTTCGAGGTTCAGTGTACCCTCACTTCATATCAGATTGAACCGATCGTGGATTACTTTGGGATGATTCAACAGTATATGCGAGACGCGTAGACTCAAGTCAGTGTAGTATTGGACCCCTAGAGGAATAGATTGATCTGGATGTGTTGGCAAGTGGAGAAAACCCCTCTGATACATTGGGAGATAGTACAACCGACAGTGGGATCCAGGTGTTGTCATGACCACAAACGAAGAATGAAAAGCTTCAATGCATGAAGTCGAAGCTCCCCAACCTGAGACATTGATGCGAGGCATTTATCGGTTGACTGAAATGGACGGATCATTCAGGGAGAACAGGGCCAGCCAACCGACCGACTGATCCAAGGCTAGAGTCGCGCCCGTTCGTTCCCTGTTTGTCATGTCCTTTCCTTCTTCATTTGTCACGCTTACCTTCTCAGTTTGTCGTCAGCCTCCCCTTCCTTTTCTGGTTGTCGCCCAAAGGAGAATCCTTTTCTGGTTGTCGCCCAAAGGAAAAGCCTCCCCTTCCAATTGTATCTTCAAGCTATTATATATTGGTTTTTGTGCATGCTTAAGGTTAGCTTTTGATTAATGCTGACGTAAGATTTCTGCTGTTAAGCTGTATCCGATGATAGATGGCGCTTTAGTCATATCCTGCTCCGAAATGGTGGCTATCCCGACCTATTCCCCAACATATTCCTCTTCCCTTGTTGTCGCCCTCCTCCCAGCAGCCTTCTTTATTTCCATCCTCCCACCTTGCCACCTTTCCGACTGATGTTCCCCTTCCAGTAGCTTCATCACTTCAACGCATGAAGTCAAAGCTCCCCCAATCCCGAGAGATTGATGTGAGGCTTTTATGCGTTGGCTGAAATGGCTGGTTCAGCCAGGAAGAACAGAGCCAACCAACCAGTTGACCAATACAAGGCTACAGTCAGGCACTTTCCTTCTCTGTTTGTCACGCCCTTCCCATCTTCATTTGTCATGCTTACCTTCTCACTTTGTCATTAGCCTCCCCTTTCCTATTCTGGTTGTCGCCCAAAGGAGAAGTCGCCTACCCTTCCTATTTTATCTTCTTGCTATTTTATATTGGCTGTTTTGCTTGTTTAAGGTTAGCTTTTGATTGATTCAGTTGTAAGATTCCTAACGTCAGGTTGTATCCAAGAACAGAAGGTGCTTCGATCGTATCCTGCTCCAAGATGGTGACTTTCTCGATTTATTCCCCCACATATCCTCTTCCCTTATTGTCGCCCTCCTCCCAGCAGCCTTCTTTGTAGCCGCCCTCCTACCCCACCACCTTTCCAACTGATGTTCCCCTTCCACTAGTCATTCCCTACTCCCGTCCTTGTACCCAGCCGACATTCTATTTGCTGCCCTCCTCCCAACAACCTTCCTTGCTGCCCTCCTCGTACCACACCACCTTTTTTGTTGTTGCTCCTCCTTCCAGTAGTCGTTCCATCGTTGTCGCCAGCCTTCCTTGCCTCCCCCTTGTGACTGGGTTTCCCCCAAACCAGTCACCTATCTGTTGTCCAGCCACCTCCCACCCCTTTTGCCATCGCACAGGGTGTCTTATATGTTTATCTTAATTTATTTACGATTTAAAGATCCTTTACTATAGCATGTTTGCATTTCAACAATCATAGTTTCTTATTTTATCTGTTGGTTTGGGTTACATTTGGTATCATAGGAAGCCTCCCATGGTTGCAAGTTACTTGTAGACAATGGAAAGACCAAGGATTGAATGGCCCACATCATTAGGAAGTAAGGTAGAATGTAATCAATATGCATGTTTGGGGATTGACGTAATGCAATTTGCGGAACTTGAAGTAAATCAAGTGACGACAAGCTTAGCAGTTAGTATTGGTGATGAATCCCAAAAGATGGATTTGGAAATGGAGAGGCGATGCATTTGGAAGTCCGGTTCTTGGACAAAGCCAACAAGTATAACAAAAAGAACAAACACAACGAGGAAAAAGTTGTTGAATTTACTTCATATCTTTACCCTCCCTAAATGGGGGTATTTCTACAATACAAGGCTTGTATATACTGTGTAAGTAATACCCCAACTAACTACTCAAAAGAACATCTGCATTAATGACACTGTAGTTCACACCATTGATCCTGCATTTAATAAGATTAATAGCATAAAATAAGAGGTATATATGGAAACATTATTTCTCATAGGAAAAAGGCTATATATGCTTAATGAAACAATTATACATACTTCTTTATACCTGCACTAAGGCCTCAGGCCGTGACTCAAAAACAATCAAAATCACACCAAGTGGACACAATGTTTTCTCCAAAATTAACCCATCTGCAACCTGAAAGAAATTCTCGTGAGAACAATGAAAACAATGAAGGAAACAAACTTTATACATAATATAAGTATTAAAATAAAGGTAAATTGATACGTGAAAGATATGGATGCCCATGGTAAGATCATGATACTAAATGTTAATGCTGTTATGGCAGAGGGATAAGCATAACAAGGTGAAAAATAATCATAAAGATGAACAAGATGGCGTTTATGGGGTTGAGAATTTAGCCAAACTCATTACCTCAGTTCTCCTAACAACGGAAACTAAAGGATCTTCCATGTTCGCAAGAATACGGATTGAGTTCGCTAGACTTGATATCTGTGTAGCAATGGCAACCCACAAAAAAACCATAAGGGTAAATATCCCATCAATCTCCTCACACGCGTCATAATAAAATACAGATAATCTCAAACTGGACATAGAGTCGGTAGTTTGATTATTTCAAAGAGCATTCATGGAAAAAGGAATAATTTGGATACTCTTGCCTTTCCAGGCTTCAAAATTAATCTAGATATCAATGATTTTTCATATCCAGACTGTTGTGCTGCAATAACATCAGCCCCATTTTCTGACAGTATTAGTTTTTCATTTTTCTCCAAAGCATCAGCTATGTCCAGCAAAATCCTCCTTCGGCCTTCAGATGAAATGCTCTGGAAAAACAAAAAAGGAGAACACGTGAAAAAAAAAAGACTATCTGAATAGCCATCCAGATCATTCATGCATGCATTATTAAGAAATTCCAACGATAACAGAAAAAGTTAAGAAATTATGGCAAATGTATTAAGTGATAAACATTGTGTGCTACACCTGAAGTTTCCTTGAACAATCTCTTGCAGAAACCGCCATCTCACGTGCACCATCTTCTTGAGGAAGCGCCCATAAATTTGCATCTTTATGAAAAAGAGTGCCAACTCTCTCTCCTTGAAGCACCTTTATAATGCTGTCGGTTGCAAAACCACTAGAAAAACAAGTGAAATTATTAGCATTCATCCATTGATTTCATAAATAAATAGTGAAGCAAAGCTATAATCACATTCAATGGGTTATAACCAAAAGAAAAAAAAATGAGATAAGAAATTCAGGCTTTTAAGGCATTTTAAGCTTCAATTAACAGTATTTTCAATGTAACGTCCAAAAGTAAGACTTATAAGTAGTTTGTGCCTCAGCTGTGACAGCACATGCCATGACCAATGTGTTCAAGCCCGCTCTTTCCATCGCAATCATGTTTTTGGCATTATGATGCATCCCCTTCAACTAAAAAAATGTCCCATAAAACAAACAAAGAATAAGAAATTAACAGAAGCCCGAAAATCTTAGATTTAAAATCAGCATCTGGTAAAATGGCTTTCCAAGCAAGTAAACATATAAAATTCCCACAAAGAGTAGAATGTGCACCAGCTTGTAAGTTACTCTTAGTACTGCAGAAAAAAAAAATTCTTTTGAATAAAACGCAATGTTGCACAAATATTCTAGAGATTAATAAAAAAATACCGTAGCACTGGCTTAAAGTTAGAGTAACTTTCAACCCACCAACTAAAAAATAGTACAACTATCAGTAGTTTCTAAGTAACACTTAATACGCAAAACAAAAGAAAAACTACCTTGAATTATAAGCCAGAATGAGCTTTCAAATTTGGGAGGTAAAAGCATAAGAATTAAGGAGTGTTGGATACAAGAAATCAATTATCAGATAAATTTTCTCCAGATCATCAGGGGAATGAAGGAAGAGAGCATAATCCAATGTGAATGGGAGACCGAAGAGGAAATTGAGCAGAGTCTAAAAATATGGGATCAATACTATGTTAGGGGAAAATAAATTTTCAAATCCATATTAATGCAGATGGAATTTTAGGCTAAGAACGGATAGAATTTTGAAGCCTTTTAACACACGATAACTTTCCGGTTCAAAAGATACTTTCATAATAATTGTTAACAAAGAGAAATTTCCTTTATAACAAAAAAGCCCTACGTGAAGGGACATTAAAAATGATTAATAAAGAATTATAAAATACAATGCAAAACAAATTAGTTTCCAACGAATTAGCTTCTAGGCTTGAGAAGTACAAACAGACTAGTAAGCCAATATCTCAGTAGCCAAGGGACGAACTATTGGTGTAACAAAGAAAAAAGATTATGAATGGGTATCTATGATGATCGTAGGGGTCTTTACGATGATAATTGAATAATTTTAGTGTTTTACTTTTCTTATTAATTCCATCATGTATTAATTCTTATTTTAAAGGCATCTGTATGTTTGATTTTTACATTGATAACTTCATAATCCAACAATTCACCATATAATTCATATACAGGAAGCGGCAGAAAAAATGTAGTGAAGGTATCTCAACCATCTCAGTCATGGATACAAAACAGCTCCAGAAATCAAGACCATTGGCTTGAGACAAATATGGTGTAATACCCCAAGCCCACTTCTAACAAACTCTACCAGTAGCTATCATAAATATCACCTATTGAAAATGTAGAAAACAGGTTTAAAGAGAAATAATTCCTTAATTCCATACTTCACGTGTAGGTTACACACACATGTATATATATATATAGGGAAAACAATCCCTCATAATTTACGAACTTACCAAATATATTTAATCTAAATTAGGAAATGAAATAAATCTGAAATAAAAAATAAAGAAAAAAAAATAAGAAGGGAATAAAACTAATTAAAGGGTTTCCAAAGCAGTTCCCAATCAAATCCTTTATGATTTCTACAGTAGTCGGCCAGCCAACCCTAGCATCCAGCCGAAATTCTTCTCAGTTTTCCATCCTCTTCAAGTTGGGTCATAGATGTTGTAGCAACCATGCTTGGTATTGAACTCTGAGAATGTGTTTAAAGGAGGTGCTTTGGTGAAGGTATAAGCAACTTATTGGTGTGTCAGGATGAAGCTTAGATATATAATTCCCTCATTAATCTTTTCAAAAATAAAGTGCCTATCAACTTCATATATGTTTGGTCCTATCATGATGCACATGTATCATGACAATATTGATTGTTGCTTGACTTTCACAAAATATTTGTATAGACCCATTGGAGGTACGCCCCAATTCCTTTAACAATTTCTAAATGCAGATTCCTTCACAGATTCTTAAAGCAAAAACCCTGTATTTTGATTCAAAATGATTTCCAGAAAAAAATAGTTTGCTTCTTTCTTCTCCATGAAACTAAACTTCCTCATACATTTACAAATAGGAGCATTAACCTATGGTGAACCTTCTGTCAGTTAATTCATTTGCCCAACTTGCATTAGTGTAGACTTATACCTCTTTGTTTCTAATTATCTCAAAAACTAATCCATAATTAGGACTTTTCTTGAGAAACCTCGGAATCTTGTACATCCTCAAATGCTCTTCATTTGGGTTATTTATGTGTTGACACGCAATGCTAATAGAGTATGTAATATCCGAACTCGTATGTGACAAGTTGATGAATTTTTCTACCAATATTTGATAACTTCCCTCCTCAACAGAGAGGCTTTCTTCTCCCTTATTTGACTTGTGGTTAGGATCCATTGAAGTATCAACAGGCTTGCATCCAATCATCTATGTCTGTTTTAGTAGATCTAGGATGTGTTTCCTCTGTGATATAATGATGACTTTTTTGGACCTTGCTACCTCCATATCTAAAAAATATCTCAAGGTTCTTAAGTCTTTAATTTCGAACATTGTGGCAATCACTTCTTTGATCTTGAGAATCTCTCTCTCGTCATCAACTGTAAGAATCATATCATCCACATACACTATAAATGCAACAATCTTACCTCCTTGAGTGTATTTTACAAAGTATGATCAGGTTAACCTTGAGAATGCTCATTATATCTGATAGTTTTAGCAAACCTTTCAAGTCACACTCTTGGGGATTACTTAAGCCCATAGAGAGACTTATTGAGTTTAAATACTAGGTGTTTGTTCGATTCATTTTCAAGTTCTGATAGTATCTCAAAATAAATTATTTCGGATCCCCACTCAAGAATGCATTTTTGTGTCAAGTTGATGCAATCCCTATTTCTTGTTAACTGCTACTGAAAGGAGAACTCTAATATTGTTAAGTTTGGCAACTAGTGTGAAGGTCTCCTAATGTTCTTTGAAATCCTCAAATAAATATATTCTCCAAACACATTTCAAATCCTCAAAGAATATTCTTTTACATTATCAATTTTAAGGAGTTGAATTTTGCCTTATAATTAGTTTGAATCATGCAGTGAAGGTTTGGAAGATTTTGGCTCTTTCAGATTTCTTCTTCAAAAGAAATATCCCAGTAGTTATAGTGTGATCGTCAATAAATAAGACAAATCATTTAGCCCAGCTTAAGATTTTAAGTTTCGAAGGTCCCCAAATATCACTGTGGATTATTGAAAATGATTGTGAAGGTTTATTTTGTATCACGGGATAATTATTTTTAGTGTGTTTGATAAGTTGACAAATCTCGTGATCATAAACAATAGATTTTCATCGATAAACAAATAATGATAGAACTAAGCAACATAATATAAATAAGGATGACCTAGGCTAAAACATCATAATAAACTTGATTTTCAACAACCAATTACTCAAGTCTTAGAAATTTAAGACAAATATGGAGGTGAGTGTGTTTGGAGTGGACTTTCCTTGAGCAAATATAAGCCTCAATACATTTCAGCACTATCAATCACCATTCCTGACTCCATCGCTTGAAATTCACAAAATTTTAAAACTAATTTAATTATGCATTTTATATCATGCGTAAGCTTATTGATTGAATCAAATTGCAGTCCAACTATAGAACAAATAAAACAAAGGAAAGAGTAATATCTTGAGAGAGCTTAAGGTTTCCTTTCCCGAAAATATTCGAGTTCGATCCGTCTGCAAGTCTTGTCGACCAAGATGTAGAAATTTCTTAATAGATCACTAAAGCATTGATGTATACAGTCATATGCTCAGAGGCTCCTAAATCTACAATACAAAGTTAAATCTTGTTAATAGTGAGAAGGGAGAAGAAAATATCGCTTTGTTGTGTCACAAAATTGGTGTGCTGCTTTGAATTACCTCCAGGAAGTTTTCTCGATACTTCAATCTATTCCTTGGGGAATGTTTCAGCCGACACTTTGGATGTGATAGCTGCATTAGCCTAGTTCTCTTGATCTGCAGACTTTCCATGAAATTTCTAATAATTATCTTTGATATGCCTAATCTTCTTGCAGGAGTCACAAGTAGGAAATACTTCAAGTGTTTTGAGTCATGGGAGAAACTAAGAGTGTATAGGGCGAGCTTTCAATACTTGGTGAAACCCCATTTCCATCAGCATCAACTTCTTTCCACTCTCCTCTCCTAACTTTAGCAAAGGCTTCAAGGCAGATGGAAGAAACTTTGCTCCCATGATCTTCTCTCTCACCAGTTGTAATAACTGAATTTTAATAATAATAATAATCTTATTATTATTATTATTAAAATAAAATAAGGAAAGAAAAATTGAAACGACATGAGGAGTACTGTCCTCGGAATTGTTTTTAAGAGGCGAGTGACTCTTTCAAACCCAAAACTAAATAGATGATTAGATCGACAAAGAGTAAGAGTGGGACAAGGATGAAGAGAGGAGGGGTCGTTTCCTGCCCTTATTGCGGCCTCGTCGAGGAGTCTAGCATCTGGTGCCATCACTGAAGTCGGTAATGTGTTTTGTCGACATGCACAAAGGAGAGTGAGTTGGATGGCTCAGCATGCGTACTTGTGAGGAAGCCGAGCACTCAATAGAAGGAGAAGCATCTTTGTGTGTTGTTACCGTGCGTGAAAGATGAAGAGAAAGAAGCCGAAGAACAAGATGAGGAAGAATGAAAAGAGTCGTGTGTCTTCTCGTATCAGAGATACAACACAAAGCACTAGCCGAAGAAGGCAACGACGTTGTGCTCATGTTTAAGGGAAAAAGGAGGCGGCGGCATGTGGGTGTGGTGGACTCGAGATCCCATGCCTAGTCGCTTGAAGGAAAAGAAGCTTAATCCCCTTCCAGAGGACAGGAGGGAGGGAGGAAACTGCACTGCATTGAATCGAGCCCCGTTCAAAGGAGGAGAGGCTCGAGTGGAGACATGCGTGCAGGTGAAGACCGAACTGAGTTCTCTTTTATTGGTAAGGGTAGGGTTTTGTTTAATTAAATGTATGAGTTAAAGATTTTATAGTGATTAATAATTTTTTATTAATGCTAATATTATGATCAGAATCAAGGATTAAGAAAGTTCGATTCAAAAGATTAAGTCTTCGAATCGTGGATTTTGTAAGGAGCGAGAACAAGATAAGTGTAGGTGATTATCTATGTATTTTATGTATACAACAAGTTTTGCTATATTTTAGTCATTCCTTTTAAGAATAGGATTCTTTTCTAAAAATATGCACATTCTAGGTAGCAATCAAAAGAAGTGGAAGGATAAGATCCTGAGGTCTTTTAAGCATGTAAGTACTTATTTTCTTGTATGTATTAAAATTAAAATTTTCTTAATGAAGAACCGCATTATTGCTTCTTATATCTAATTTTATAAACTAAGGCGTATTGTGAATGAAAGAATTACTGAAATTAATGAGATGAAAATTTTGAAGAGGGAAATGGTGGTTTCAATGACCTTAAATTAAAGTAATTTAAAGAAATGAAATGTAAAGATTTAAGTTATACAAGATTGCCCCCCAAATGATACTAGTAGATGATGCAATGTACGCATGCGTGATAAAAGAAATGGTAAATGTGCACCATTGAGTGCAAATTTTTTTAGGATACTTACGAATACAATTTTCATGATACATTCAGGTATGACGATAATCATGTTATGACTCTTAAAGAGATTAAAATGATAAATACTTAAGTTGAAACGAGAAGAAATAAACTTAAAATGAAAACTTTTACTTTTATAAAATAAAAAATTATATTCTTTTGATCATTCATACATAGCATTTGCATATGAATTTAATGCACATTAACATTATAATTGCTCATTAAGTCGTGAAAACTTACTGTTGAATTTAATAGTTTTATTTTCAAGAAAAGAAAAACTATAGAATGATTGTCTGGCAAGAGAGACGTGGTTTATAAGAGGACTGCAGTTGATAAGTATCATATTATAATGTGATTGTCGTTACTTTTGCACCGTTTTCTTTTAGAGTAGTGATATATAGTATATGTTGATTTGATATGTTTACAAACTACAATTATATTTGGATGTTCAATTTTTTTTATTATTATACATTGTCGATTCTTAGTGGTTTTTTTATATATTGAAAGTATATATATATATATATATATATATATATATATATATATATATATA
>JXCR01029215.1:147786-167716 GCA_002079205.1 Phalaenopsis hybrid cultivar
TATATATAAAGTAAATTAAATTTTAATATTGTCTGACCGCACTTCCAGACTTGGTTAATTCTAAACAATCAGAACGGATCGTGACATCATCTCATCCAATTCCTGAGTTAGCTGTATAAGGAATTTGATAGTTCACTTCTTCTCGATGATGGGTTTAAACATTACAGCATCATGTGGACATTTCCACATGTGTCTCAAACAAATCCAATTGTTGCCAATACTTTATCAAGGTGTTGAAGCATTGAGTGACACTTAGCTTTTCTTAGCAAAGATCACATAACTTGATTTCGATTTCAAACAAATATGCAGTGTTCTCAGTGTTGGAACATGTTTCTTTAGCATCTTGTAAGATTTCTTTGATAGTTTTACTGGAGCAGAAAAATTTCTCCCATTTCAGTCCTCATTGGGTATGGGAAATCTGACAGCAAGTAAGAGAGTTCCCACGGTAGAGAAAATCAAATAGGAGATTCTTGCTGTAGGGAGGAGCCGGAAAGGAGGCCTAGAAGGAGAAAGGGACATGCAGGGAAGAGATCTGGTTGTCTGCAGGGAATACCAACATTACCAGAGGATGTTTTCGGATGAGGGAAGAGGACCAACAACAAAAGGGGGGATAGATTTTGAATTAGAGCCCTGATACAATGTAGAAAACAAGTTTGAATAGGAAAAATTCAGCGATTAAAACCCGTCCTAATTAACAACTTTACCAAATATATCAAATTTAAATTAAGAAATGAACTAAATCTGAAATAAAAAATAAATAAATAAAATAGGAAGGGAATACAACTAATCAAGGGGGTTTCCAAAGTAATCCCCATTCAAATCCTCCACGGTTTCTATGGTATTCAAGAGGTCCAACCTAGCATCCAGCCGAAATCCATCTCAGTTTTCCAGAGTAAACCTTCTTCTATGGAAAATGCACAATAATAAATTACAGCCTCTTCTTCTTTATTTACTTTTCCATGTATACTTCTCCTTCCTATGGAAAAACTTCAACATGCCTCAAGGCAAGAACTACCTAATCACCATAAGAAATTACATCCATCACCTCCAAAAACATTCTAGCCCCTCCTGTGAGCGCTCATGGATTTCTTAAAATCCTCTGCCACTAGCAACCTTAACTCACATCCTAATCCTATCAATTGTTATTTCCCTCTCAAATTCTTGATGTCTAAAATAAATAATATTATCAATACTTCATTTACCATAAATAACTACCCAACTAGGTCATCAAAATTTTTTGAGTTACAAGAGCTACTCATCTGGCTCCGCATCTCGACCGACCTAACGCACTCTCACAGAATGCCCCAATACCACCTTTTGACCATATCAATTAAAACCTCACAGTAGCAACCCAATCATTTTAGACAGTTCTCCTACATCCTACATCTAGACTCCTACAATGACATTTGGAACACTATAGAATGTAGACTCCAATCTTTCAACAACCCTAAAATCATTGAACATAGGGTAAGCTTTATCTCATCATAATGCAGGACCGAACAATGACTCAATATTTTTCACCATAAAAGCTAAAATGGACAATATAGTTGTCATCGGCTCTCCCATAACCACAAAATACATCATTCTATATGCACAAATGGCTTACCCCACACCTACCGGGTTTTCCAAACTAATATTCAACCATTAACCTAGATGATCTCTACTCCTTAGTTGTCATAAGAAAATCAACTTATAGCTTAATGAGCTGCTCATAAAGCAGCACAAGTCTCATCATCTACTAACCCTGCCCTCATTCTCAACACTATATGAGAACACGGTCGTGGTCTTTATTCCAATTTCTTAACAAACAAATAATACAACCATCATCTCACAAGCAAATCCAACAACAACTATACCAGCTCACCTTGTGGAGATAAATTCTCCGACCCATACGTAGAAAACCAAATTTGTAACAAAAAATTCATTCTGTTGACCCTTGATGGCACGGAATATGCCTCAAGTATCACAATCCCAACTCAAACTCAAACTCTATAGGCAAGCTCTCCTCCAACAACTTGGTGTTTAGTCTCAGGCACAACTGTGCAACGTAAAGCAGAACCAACTTAGTTGCACACTTCCAAATTGTATAAAGGAGACTAATATGCACCATGCACCACAAGGAAATTGTCAAGCTCTCCACATCTCAAACATGGCCCAGAAACTTTTATCTACACTAACTCATGAGCTCCTTCTTCCTTGACTACTTCATGTTCTACACATTTCGCACAATGTCCTCCGAGATAAAAAATTGAATGCTAACAATACTCAAATCATCTTTCTTAATGTCATCAGCTACAATTACTGAATCCCAACCCAAACGAATTATTCTTATAGCCCCAACACTAAAGGACTATCAGATTCAATCACCTTCATCATCCCTACCTCAAAAACATGCTCTTCTCACTCGCTCAACTGCCAGCATGTGGCATCATAACTGAGACGTCTAGCTCTTTGCATTATAGCAAACGGAAACACAGATTTATGTATTTCTTTTAAACAAACTCTAAGTACTTTGTCATTCAAAAATCATAAATTATCACCTTTTCTAGCAATTGGTCACAACGATGATCCACTAGAGCTCGTTCATAACTACAAATGGGGACCTTCTCCCGCTTTTTTACTTGGTGTTATAAAGAAAGTTTAAAATTATGCAATTGGGTATTGAGATATTTTTTTTTATTTTTGTGAGGCAGAAGTCTTGAGGTGCAAACCTTTTAATTAATAAATTACCCGAAACAAAAAATATTATACAAAAGTCAAAGTGTGTAGTAAAAAATAACATATTAACATCATAATCGATTAATAGGTTAAATTGTAACAATATTAATATCCTAATATGGTATAAAAAATAAATAAAATATTAACATCCAAAATCAAATCATAAAATAAAAAGGGCTATACAAACATTAAAATAAGAAATAATAACACAATAAATCAAAATAAGTTCAATGCAATTAGTCTTTCTCACACCCCTACTTTCAATCCATCAAAGAAGAAATACAACAAGTCACAAAGGTTAGAATTTTTAAATTCAAAATTCCTCATGAATTTTATCTCTTAATGAGCCTTCATTAGAATCATCAGTATAATGATTTACTTTTTCCCACACAATATCATCAATTATATTACATTATACACACACACAAACACATACAGACACACACACACACACACACACACACATCATCATCCTCTCCTTAAATCTCAATTATCTTTCTCTTATTTAATCAATCTTAATTAATAAGAATATTTTTCAGATTTAAAAAAAATAACTATGTCCATGCCCATAACAAAAACTTCATTTATATCCTAAGCTGCGTAATATATGAGTAATGGGAAATACTAATTAGAGTTTTTTTACTTATTTCAAGAGTAACACTAGATCGAATTGCATACGCCTAACTAAAATTGAGGCGGCGACGTGCACCTTTATAGGGGCCTCATATTATATGAGGTTTAAGCCTCATGAAATACTCAATGAGATGTAAGCCTCAATGAAAAATTTTCAAAAAAAAATTTGAGGTAGATTTCAAAGCAGAACACATTGCGCAATTTTAAAACATGAATACAAATATTACATCTCATTTGTAAATGGTTTCTCACTTTGTTGGACTTACCCTAATATGTAAATTTGAAACACTATTTGAATTCACAAAATTTAAATGGACGACAAAACACCAATCCACCTTGCAAGTTAAAAATCTCATATTTGATGATGAAGGAGGATACACTCCTACTCCATTTTAAAATGTACTAAATATGTAATATAAGATCAACATAGTTGTTTGAATACTCCAAAACAAAAAAAAAAATGGCAACTCAAAACCAAGCCCATTTTCACTCTCTAACATATTACCACTCCATTTAGAGACCCAACCTAAAACATGTCGTGACCAAAGAGAAAAAATGAAAACATGTCATGTGTCTAGAGTTTAATGCTCTCTTAAGGTATCAAAGTTTTGGTTGCCACATCCCACAATCAAAATTTCCTAGTCAGCAAGTGGATATTCAAGAGAAATCTCAATGCAAATGGCGTCATTGCTTGTTATAAAGCTAGACTTCAGACCCAAGGCTTCAAATAGGAATATGACCCAAATTATAATGAGTCATTCAATTTTGTCGCAAAAATGCACATCATTCAAAATCCTCATTGTTGCCACACATCACACCTATCCCACTACCCATCTTGATGTCTTTAACGATTTTCTCCATGGCAAATTCATCGAAATCATCTATATATGGGTCAACCAAAAAGTTCAAAATTTTCATAGTCGAAACCATGTCTAAGACTTAGAAATTGTTATTTATGATTTCAAATAAGCTCCTCGATAAGGGTTTGAAACTTTCTCTGATCCAATTCAACAATATCAACCTTCCCTTCTCTACAATAACAATTGCAACATCATCTACGGCCTTATCAATGTCGACAACATCCTATTTCTTACCATCCTTCTTCATAACCTCCACAGTAAATTCCACATGCAAATTTTGGAAGATATCTTGCATTTTGTAGGCATAGAAGTCACCTGCCAACCTTACAATCTCTTCCTAACCAATTCACCAATACTTGCAAATTCCATAATAAATAAAACATGAGAAACTACAAAACTCTCTAAAATCTCATTCAAACCAACCAAGCACCTACTGAAAACCCAATTGTAGCCTACTCTGACCCAGAATTTTACCGCCACCTTTACAATACCTCACGATCACACGATCAGATCTATCCCTGGCAGTAAACAGAGCATGCAAATACAGCATCAACCTCTCAACTACCACTTTCAACTTCTCAAAAAACTGCTTCACTACACATGAAGCATAATCAAGTATGAACTTCCCATCCATAAAGACAACTTAAAGCTCCAAACATACACAAACATATTGGACAGGTGATCCACCAGACCAATGAACAGCCACAAGCTATTATGCATTTATTGGACAATCATCTCTCGATGTGTAAAGTAACAACCAACCATTGCAAGATCCTCTAGCGAAGCCATATACCAAGCCTTAGCCGCAAATACCACTGACCGTGTTTGGATTTGCAGGCTGTTATAAGAATTCCATATTGATCTCCTCACCAACACCACTATGCTATGATAATATCTTAGCACTCGCTTTAAATAACAATCTAATTTTCATTGCCAACACCGAACATATTGACATTGAATACCATTTCATTTAAGACTGCAAAAATCTTGAGCCATCATTGTTCAACATGTCGCCTTCCACAATTAAATTTGCCAGCATCATTACAAAAGCCCTTCCCACCACCAGCTTTCATGCTCTCTGAGAAAGTTTACTCTTTCTATAAAAACCCTCAAATTCAGGGGAGGGTAATTTATCGCTAAGACTACAGCAACTGTGCCTCTTTCATCCATCTCAACGAGTAATACAAAACAATTAAGGAAATCAAGCGCATTAACATGAAACGAACCTGAACCACTCTAACAAACTCAATAGCTATCATGAATACCACATCTTGTGAAACTTCTTCTATGTAAAATACACAATAATACATTAGTCTCTTCTTCTCTATTTTCTCCTAGAGTCTTGTTCTCTAATAGCAGCTTCTACAATCATATCAATTTAATTTGTTAATTTAACTTTAGGAATGAAGTTGATATGCATTAAAACGCAAAAAGACAAATTGCTGACCTTGTTGTTTTTTATTCATAAACAAACTTGAAGGAATAAAGTTATGTCATTGCTCAAATCTGCTAAACGTTGAATCAAAAAATAGAATAGCTCATGCTTTTGTAACATTGCAGCATATCAAAGTGATTAGCATCAGATGCAAAAATGAATAGGCATGTATTCAAAAGGTAAAAAAAAACCTGGTAATAATGACAGGAATTCCTGCATAAGCAGCATGGACTGCAGCCTTTACTTTTGCAGTCATACCACCTCTTCCAACCCTGNGCATCAACCTCTCAACTACCACTTTCAACTTCTCAAAAAACTGCTTCACTACACATGAAGCATAATCAAGTATGAACTTCCCATCCATAAAGACAACTTAAAGCTCCAAACATACACAAACATATTGGACAGGTGATCCACCAGACCAATGAACAGCCACAAGCTATTATGCATTTATTGGACAATCATCTCTCGATGTGTAAAGTAACAACCAACCATTGCAAGATCCTCTAGCGAAGCCATATACCAAGCCTTAGCCGCAAATACCACTGACCGTGTTTGGATTTGCAGGCTGGTATAAGAATTCCATATTGATCTCCTCACCAACACCACTATGCTATGATAATATCTTAGCACTCGCTTTAAATAACAATCTAATTTTCATTGCCAACACCGAACATATTGACATTGAATACCATTTCATTTAAGACTGCAAAAATCTTGAGCCATCATTGTTCAACATGTCGCCTTCCACAATTAAATTTGCCAGCATCATTACAAAAGCCCTTCCCACCACCAGCTTTCATGCTCTCTGAGAAAGTTTACTCTTTCTATAAAAACCCTCAAATTCAGGGGAGGGTAATTTATCGCTAAGACTACAGCAACTGTGCCTCTTTCATCCATCTCAACGAGTAATACAAAACAATTAAGGAAATCAAGCGCATTAACATGAAACGAACCTGAACCACTCTAACAAACTCAATAGCTATCATGAATACCACATCTTGTGAAACTTCTTCTATGTAAAATACACAATAATACATTAGTCTCTTCTTCTCTATTTTCTCCTAGAGTCTTGTTCTCCTTTCTAAATAGCAGCTTCTACAATCATATCAATTTAATTTGTTAATTTAACTTTAGGAATGAAATTGATATGCATTAAAACGCAAAAAAGCAAATTGCTGACATTGTTGGTTTTTTATTCATAAACAAACTTGAAGGAATAAAGTTATGTCATTGCTCAAATCTGCTAAATGTTGAATCAAAAAATAGAATAGCTCATGCTTTTGTAACATTGCAGCATATCAAAGTGATTAGCATCAGATGCAAAAATGAATAGGCATGCATTCAAAAGGTAAAAAAAACACCTGGTAATAACAACAGGAATTCCTGCATAAGCAGCATGGACTGCAGCCTTTACTTTTGCAGTCATACCACCTCTTCCAACCCTGGACTTCTCGCCAAAAGTAATTCCTCCATGATGCCTCTCCTTTATGTAAGTATGTATTAATTTTGAATGTGGGTCACTGGGAGGGCCACTGTATAGACCTTCCACATCACTAAGTAAAACAAGGAGATCAACTTTCAATTCAAGAGCTAGTAAAGCTGCTAAGCTGTCATTATCCCAAAATATACCAGAAGAGTCCTGCATGTCACACAAAACTCGAATGAGTGGCATAAAATTAGAAGTTAGGATACCTGAAAAATAACCAAAATGAATACTTGATTTATCGATATTTTAAGAAACTAGAAGTAGAAAGGTAGACTTCCATCTCAAAGTTTTAGTTTAGAAAATGGACAAGCATTAAACACCAAAGGCAAGCAAAGGACTAAAAAATAATAAAAAAAGTCCATAATGCCATCTAATTCATAAAATCATCAAATTTAGTCAACTGAATGATTCTTCCACCGAACTTCAACCAACCAAAGCACTGAAATTTTATAGCATTATATTTCAGGAAAGCTACTTGCCTAAACTATTCACTATAACAACACTTATGGTGACGGTAGATTGTATAAGCCTCTTTATTGACATTGTTAATTTATCATTGTCAGGAAAATGCAAGGCCCATGAGCAATGGTACAGCAACAACAAAAGAAAAAAAAACATCAAGGAAAAACATCATAAAACAAGACAAAAAAAAATTTGTAAGGTTCAATTAGATCCACCAACATCCATGGCCACACAAAAATAAATGATCACTAGTAATAATTGCATGCACCAAATAGTCTCCACTCATTTTTCTCACTTAATATTTCCACTTTTTCTCTCTGTCCTTCCTTTAGCTCTCTTTCTTTTTTAATCTTATATTTCGAATAAAAACTAAAAGAACCACAAAAAAACCAAGCAAAAGAATTAAGAATTTCAACAAAAAACTATTACTATACACACTAATTGTTTCCCAAAAACAATTCCTTTAGCTTCATGCCAACCAATGGATCTCAACTCCCACCCGATGAATTTAAAAGCAGGCATTTGAAGCAAAGTGCTGCAATGCAATTTTGCACTATTCTGCTTTTAAGTAAAACAGTTGTGATTTGAGAGTCGTACGCTATTCGCAGTCAAGTGCCAAAGCACAGTCAAGTGCCAAAGCACGTGTGACATGCTTGCATGAGAACTAATTGTTCCAATTTAATTCAATGTCAGAGGCAATAAAATATGATGGAAAACACAAGGGTGAAAAAGATTGACACTTTACAGCATTGATGTAGCAGCGGCAGCATCTACTTCCAATCCCTCACCTGAGATCTGCTTCGTCTCCATCCCATCAGTGATGATCAATAAAGGGATGCCCGCCTCCAACTTTGTCTTCATTACAAATTATAAATGCTCAATTAAAACTATGTGTTTGCCTTCATCTCCTTTAGAAAAGAACAATGCTCGAGTCCACCTATCTCTGTAACAGAAGATTAATGCTCGACTCAACATTTCTTAGTTTCAAGGTATCATAGTATAATTATTTATTTCATTTCTTAATATTATTTTCTGATTTGATTATATTTCCAATGATATTTGATTGAAAACATTTATTTTTAAATTTGATTTTTATTATAATTTTAATTGTATATTTTGTGCAATTATTTTTGTATTATTTCATATATGAGGGTGCATTTAATTTCTATATAATTGGGCTTGTATATTTGAGGTGAGAGGCGTGATACCAATACTTTTATTTTTTATTGCTTGGTTTTTATTTAATTTCATAATTCTTATAGCGAAATTTAAAAATTCTTGCTAGAAATTTTAATTTGCATATTCACGTCTAAAATTTGTCTTCAAATTAGGTGCGTTGATCACAAAGTTCTTTAATTTTCTATCAAGTTTTAAGTTGCTTATTAATAATCCATATTTTTAAACTGCTACCAAAGTAATTATTATATTTGTTTAAAATTATTAGTTGATGTGGTGATATATATATATATATATATATATATATATATATATATATATATATATATATATATATATATATATATATATATATATATATATNATACATACATGCGCGTGTGTGTATGTGTTGTGAGTGCACCTGAACGCGCTCCCAGCAAACC
Organism: Phalaenopsis hybrid cultivar; assembly: GCA_002079205.1. Classification (NCBI taxonomy): domain Eukaryota; kingdom Viridiplantae; phylum Streptophyta; class Magnoliopsida; order Asparagales; family Orchidaceae; genus Phalaenopsis; species Phalaenopsis hybrid cultivar. The sequence continues at coordinate 156,985 of JXCR01029215.1, forward strand.
TGATGACAACTAACTTGAGGAGGGAATCACCACAAGACAGGAGTTAGTGTCTGCCCCTCTTCTCCTGACCATACTATAAGGGATAATGTTTGAACCAAAAATCAGAACAGACCCGTAGCTCCTATCCAGAAACCATCAGGTGCAGAGGTGACAATTCACACTTCACATATACTGGAACCTATTGGTGTGACAACGGCTGTCTTTCCTTCTACTGCGGTTCTAATATCTAATCAAATTGATGATCACATGAGCTAGTCTTTAGATGAAGAATGATAGGTTTATACTTCTCGGCGGAAGAAGAAGGCTGGGGGCACACTCTAACTTGGAAACTTAATGGATTATACTTTGGTTACTTCTGGCAATGACACGACAATTCAAAGTTTGTTATCTGACTCCGCTTCTAAAACTAGAGGAAGAGGCATCTACAATGTCTTCACTTTCATCATTCTTTCGTTGCTTCTTTGACAGCTCTGCAATGTCAAGTCTAAGCTTTTTCAACGTACTTTCAATTGAATCTCCCTTATTCTCTTTAAGATCGACTGGCGGCCTTTGACGGACATTTGTATTCGCATCGAATCCTGGTGTAACAACTTTTATTTTGGACTTAGGATCCTCTTCGGGGTGAGGACTTCCCGCACTTGCTAGTAGTACCTGACTAGCGCCCTTTGGTCTCCACATTTTCCCTTCAAGTACTGATGTCTGGAGATGGGGTGTCTTGTTGATAGCATCAATATGGCGAAGGGAAGTAGGTCCCCTAGTGCGCGAGTCAAATACAACAGCGGGTAATCCTTACCATCCTTTACATGCAGTAATCTTAATCTCAGTCGTAGTTTAGCTGATCTTTACTTTGTGGCGTTGACGTTGGTGGTTCTAGCAGTGGCGGCATCGGCGACTATTCGATCTCCTAACCGGAGTTTGGCAGAAATGCGTGGTGGTGGCACCCCTTTGGCCCTCTTGGTGGGCCTATGAGGTTGTCGAATAGAATCATATTCTTCCAATATCCACCTCTTCATTTGAGGGGACACATCACAACCCATCCTTCTTAAGATCTCAGCAACTGAGCAGTTCTCCTTTCGCGCCATTCTTTCAAAGACAAAACAAATTTGGGTAAGAGACTCAGACTTTTTTCTCTTTTCACCTTGATGACGAGGCAGCGACGGTAATTTAGAAGCAATCTAATAAACACTTTCTTCCCCACAAACGACTGACAGAGGATGAAACCTACTCCCCTCGAGGTGAGGTGAGGTATTCATTGACTCGGTTTCTTCTGGTAGAGAAGTTGTACCCTTTAAAGCCAGCTTGGTTGCTTGTGCCCTCTGATCCCTCAATGCCCTCCTTCAACGGTTCCTTCTCTGGGAACGCGTTAGCAATGCAGACTTGAAAGAAGAGCCAATTTCAAATGCAGAGTTGGAAGGGGCAAAAAAATTTATTGAATCGTCTTCATACAGAATTTCCTTTCCTTTAGTTAACGGAAGGGTTGGTGCAGCGACGGCGATACTAATCTTCACTTTCTTGAGGGAAGGGAAATCGTGATCGTCTTTCAAGTCAAGTATAGAGGACGGCTCTTGAACATCTAAGGTAACCATTTTTGTTATCACGTGAAGAGCTTTTCCAAGTAGCACTTCAAACTCCTCGAACCCGAACCCAAACTGAATCATTGAAGCTATGTGGTGGGTGTTTCGATCCGTAGGTGTGTTGAACAAGAAAGTCAGACTTGGTGACGACATTGCTCCTGACAATTGTAGAATTTCGAGTGTCAGTGGCGTTCAAGACCTTGTAGTTTCAGCAGCAGTACTCAAGTTAACGCACTTGTCTTATGAACTGGACATCCTTTAAAATTTATTCATGTGAATTTTGTCACAAATTTTGTAATTTGTTTTGTATGGGGTTTAAATGGAAGATTGTGAGAGTAAAATTTTGGTGTTAACTCGTCCACAAGTTAAGATAAAAGAGGAATGAAGCATAGGACCCGGTTTAAGAATTGGAGGGTTTCGGCTTCGCATCGGATTTGTTTCGATAGACCACTCCTAATCTACCACACCTATTGGGAGTTCACTCCACTAAACCCAAGGGATTCCTGAACCCTTCTGCTTAAGTATGGTTAAGCAGACAGTTCTGGAATCCAAGAAGAGTTGACTATACTGGCTTAAGGAATAAATAAGCACGGTATATCAACAGAAGAACAGCAGTCTAACCCACGAGGGACATAAGCACACTACCGATGTATGAAAAGAAAACCACCTGATCAAAGATGGAGAGAAAAACTAGTCCCCAGCGGAGTTGCCAGAATTTGTCGGCCGTTATTTTTGAAATTTGAAAATGGATGATTTTTTTTTCAATATGAAAATAGTTTTAATGTAAATATGATTTTTGAAAGTAACATTTTAATTAAAAAAATAGATGAGACCAAACAAATCTCACATATTGAATAGTTTGGATGGTTGAGCGCGATACCACAAGTAATACACTATCCCGAAGGATAAACATACCACTTGACAGTAGGCTCAACCACCTAAATTAAGAAATTTGTGATATCCGTTCGGTCTACGAAACCTTTTATAAACGACCTGAAAATTCTCATATCTAATATAAGAATTAGATAAAGTTTATTTTACCTGGGTTACAATTTCCCTATAGAGGCAAACCCCTATAGTTAATTATATCTTAAATGATCGGGAGCACTTAAGAAGACTCTCGATTAAGATTAGTGGTTTTACCTTCAAGATTTCAAAGTTTAGGTTTCCAAGATTGGACGCGGGAAAATCAAATAGAAGTGACTCAAATAAGAACAATTATTTTAAGGAATCCAAAGGAGCGAAGAGTAGGGGATATCACAGATCCAAGAAGCATCCCGATGACCTCCCAACTATCTTATTGTTTAGCTTTATGTCTTTGAAATGATGTTATTCAATGTTTAATTCTGCAATTTTTTTTAGAATTTAGGGTTTATATTCGCACGATATCTGATCGTGCAAATAGCCTAAAAAAATAGGAGAATTTACACCGTACCGCACAGTAACCTCGGAATCCTAAAAGTGTTAGGACTTATAATTGCACAACAGGGTTGTACAAAAGTCCTAAAGATAATGTGAGAATTTACATTGCGCTAAGCAAACTAACTCGAAGTCATATGGTTTGTTATTTAAACTAAGGAAAATGCTTAGTTGACGTGAACTTGTTTTGACGTTGCAGATCCATCTCAAAGTTGCCCCTCTGTGTCCTCGTCGTTTTGTCTGCGGTGTTTGCTCTAAGCTCCCCGTCGTAGCACTTTCGGATTCGATGTTAATTTCAAGGGTACATGTCATTGTTTAGACAACGATCTGCTGTCAGGCACCTCCTATGAAACCAACTAGACCTCCTACTCTAAGGCATAGTGTGTAAAAGTAGCAGTAACAGCAGGTAAAAGTATAGTAACAGAATTTTAAGAAATGAACTTAGCATGAATTGCATTAACAAAAGAAATAGCACATAGAAAACTCAAGAAAGAGTGGCAAATGACCCATGACGAAAGAAAACTCGAGAAAATAGACAAATGACTTACGACAGAAATCTTGAATTAAAAACAGTAAACGATAACTGAAGGAAAGTCACTTAAAAAATACGGGAAGATCTCGAAAAAAGACCACGAGTGCTTTATAAAAAATTCCAATAAAATCCTAAGAAAAATCCAAAAAAAGAAAACTGCAAGCACTCAGGTCGGGGCTAGGCTCAGATATTATATATTTGTACTCGAGGGGCAACGAAGACTACTATCGGTCACCCGGATGTACAAAGCCCGCCACTCAACTAAATATGTGTCATACTGAACCTAACTTAGAAGGGTACTCCTTAGTACTGATAATCGACAAGTGGACAACCAAGTTATAATACATTTAAAATTTATATTTTAACATGCACATGAATTTCAGACATTCAAAAAGAAGTATCAATTTTGTAGTAAAAATATTTTTTTATGAATATTGTATTTGTTATTATCAAGTTTGTTCTTATTAGTTTAAAAAATTATGATTGTCCAAGAGTCGATCACGCCGTCGGGCATAGGACCACCAACCTAAGAATGTACGGGTCTCGCGCTAGTCTTGTGTCGGTGAATGATATTATCATCCTACAGTTTATCAGGTCAGAATTGGGTTTTGATGTCGTAGAATGGAATATAGTTTTATTCTACCACTGGCGTGCCTTTGTCATCATCGCTCTAAGCCCTAAAAACACAACCGACCTCCTTGCGACTTTGCTTGATGGTTTCATATATAGCAAAATGTTATATATGAGCACTTATGTGTCAGACATAAGCACTGAAAACCGAACCAAGAAGCAAAAAAAAGAGAATAAAAATGGGGATGAGAGAGATGATGAACCGATCCACCCAAAAGATCGGAAAGACAAAGAGTGAATCAACCCTCAAAACTTATAACGAAAAGATCTGAAAATGAGGGCCCAAGATCCTTGAATCAATCTAAGAAGGATATCATCTTCTCAAATTTTATGAATGGATCAACCCAAGAAGGGTATCCCTTCCAAATATTGTTTCGAACTGGTCGAAACGAGCCTGAATTAATGTGACAATTGTATACACGATTCCACCATCACTTACTTAATCGCACACCCAAGCCTGAACTCAAATGTGACATTTATGTTATCCAAACCTTAATGTCAAACTTCCAAAAAAAACTCTTTCGTAAATGACAATTTTATGAGCTTTCAAATCCTTCATGAATTCGATTCATATCAACTTTATGATTTCCCGAAATGAAGTTGTAAGAGCCTCAAAGTTTCACAAATCGAACAAAAGGGATGTAATTTTCAAACGACCACTTTCTAAACTCCAAAACCTTGTATGTCACATCAAAATGCCACTGCTAATAGCCTCAAAATCGCAACTCAAAATGTCTTACAAAAATATACTTCAAATGCTCAAAAATTGCAGCACAAAAAACCTCCAAAAATTTTGTTAAACATTATCAAATAAAGCCTCAAACTGCAGCTACCAACCCCCCAAAACCGCAGCCAAATACTACCAAATAAAGCCTCCAACTATGGCTCGAAGCCGCAGCCAAACACGCCTCAAAGCTGTCCCAAACATCTAAAAGATCATCTTGTGGAAAAAGAGCATTTGAATTCTTTAAGTAACAAGAATTGAAGTATTTCACCTTGCAAACATTAAAGCCATTCAATTCCACCTTAAATCGAAAGTTTCCAATGAGATATGAACCCAACACCACATAGAGGAACCCAAACAAATGCTCTCGGGTAGGAGCGGCAGAAGGAGCCACCAACGACACTCAATCACAAAGGAGCCACAGGAGAAGGCTCACGGCCAGGGGCAGCAAGGAGAGAGACAAGGCCAAACCAACCACGGCACAAACCAAGGAACCACAACTGGAAGGCTCACGTCCAGGGGCAGCAAAGAGCAGCCAAGCCCAAATTCAACACAAAGAAGCCACAGAAGGGCTCACGGCCAGGGACAACAACACAGGAGGAACCACCATCCACATTCAACATGAAAGAACCACAAGAGAAGGCTCACGGCCAGGGGCTGCAAGGAGAAAGTCAAACCCAAACCAACCACATTCAACATAAAAGAGCCACAGGAGAAGGCTCGCGGCCAGGGGCAGTAAGAAGAAAGCCAAGCCCAAACCAACCACAGCACAAAGCCCAAGCCAAAAGCTCAAAACCTTAAAATAAAATCAAGCTTAGCTGCTCATACATTTCAAACCAAAAAAGCAGCAGTAAGGGCCAAAGCCAAACCAGCAAAATCAGCCCCAAAAGGCTAAGAAAAAGATAATTTTTTTTTTATTTAATGTATTATGAATAGAGAAGGCAGTAAAGAAACAACAAAACAAGGCTCCAAAGCAAAGCTTTCAAAGCTCCCGAAATTAAATTAAAAAGAATAACCAACATATACTTCGAACAGGGGCAGCCATGGGAAGTTAAAACCGAGACCTGCTAGTGGCCAAAACCAAGCAACCATTCAACTAAACCGAGCCCACCAAAGAGGCCAAAACAGAGCCACCAAAAATTAGATTCCACAAAGCCTTAAAACTCAAAATTTGCACTCAGCATATACTTCGAACAGGGACAGGTAACAGGAAACAGAGAAACACAAGTGAGTCCCTAAAGCCAACATCCCAAAGCATCGAAACGAATTCCAGCATATATTTGAACAGGGGTAACAATAATAGAGAGCTTGAGAATCAAGTCCCAAATCAACATTTCATTTAGCATGCATTTCAAATAGGTAAATAGCATCATAGAGCAAAACTGAGACCTCCAAATAGGTTCCTAATAAATTTGAAAAAAATAAATTTCCATCCAACATGCATTTCGAGCAGAAAAAGGCGGCTGCATGGATTTTGTTCCAACTCATTAATCCTATAACCATTCTCATTCTTAATGTTAAGCTCAAATAAATCTTAAAGTAGCCTTNGTTTTAATATAAATATAATTTTTGAGAGTAACATTTTAATTTAAAAATAGATGAAACCAAACGAGTTTCACATATTAAATAGTTTGGACAGCTGAGCGCGATACCACAAGTAATACACTATCACAAAGGATAAACATACCACTTAACAGTAGGCTCAACCATCTAAACTAAGGGGTTTGTGACATCTGTTTGGTCTGCAAAACCTTTTATGTATGACCGACAAGTTCCCCTACCTAATATAAGGATTAAATAAGGTTTATTTTACTTGGGTTTCAAGTTCTCTATAGAGACAAACCTCTATAATTAATTACATCTTAAATTGCCAGGGTCACTTAAGAAAAATCTCAATTAAGATCAGTGGTTTCGCCTTCCAGATTTCAAAGCTTAGGTTTACAAGATTGGACACGGGAAAATCAAATGGGAGTGACTCAAGCAGGAACAATTAATTTAAGGATCCAAAGGAGCGAAGAGTAGGGGATATCACAGATCCATGGAAAACCCGGGTGATTTCCCAACTATCCTATTATTTGATTCTATGTCTTTGAAATAATGTTACTCAATGTTTAATCCTGCAATTTTATTTTTAGAATTTGGGACTTACATTCGCACGATATTTGATTGTGCAAATAGCCTAGAAATATAGGAGGATTTGCACCGTACCGAGCGATAACCTCAGAATCTTAAAAGTTTTGGGACTTATAAAGGGTTGTGCAAAAGCTTAAAGATAGGGTGAGGATTTACGTTGCTCTAAGCGAATCACGTCGAAGTCCTATGACTTGTTATTTAAGCTAAGGAAAATGTTTCGTTGACGTGAACTGATTTTGATGCTGCAAATCCACCTCGAAGTTGCTCCTCTGTGTGCCCTCGTCGTGCTGCCCACGGTGTTCGCTCCGAGCTCCCCGTCGTAGCACCTTCAGATTCGATTTTAATTTTAAAGGGTACATGCAATTGTTTAGTCGACGTTCTGCTGCCAGGTATCTCCTATAAAACCAACTACTGGCCTCCTATTCTAAGGTATAGTGTGTAAAAGTAGTAGTAGCAGGTAGAAGTATAATAACTGAATTTTAAGAAATAAACTAGCATGAATTGCATCAACTCAAGAAATACCATTTAGAAAACTCAAGAAAGATTGACAAATGACCCATGACGAAAGAGAACTCGAGAAAAATCGGCAAATGACTCACGACGAAAATCTCAAAGTAAAAACAACAAACGTTAACTCAAGGAAAATCATTAAAAAAAACACGGGAAGATCCCGGAAAAATACCACGAGTGCTTTATAAAAAATTCCATTAAAATCTCACGAAAAATCCAAAGAAAGAAAACCGCAAGCACTCGGGTCGGGGCTAGGCTCAGATATTATATATTTGTACTCGAGGGACGTCGAAGGCTACTATCGATCACCCGGATGTATGAAGTCCGCCACTCAACTAAAAGGGTGTCCTACTAAACCTAATTTAAGAGGGTACTCCTTAGCCTGGTACTGATAATCAACAAGTGAATAATCAAGTTACAGTATATTTAAAATTTATATTTTAGCATGCACATAGATTTCAGGTATATAAAAGGAAGTTGTATCAATTTTGTAGTAAAAATATTTTTTATAAATATTGTATCCGCTCTTATCATGTTCTGTTTTTATTAGTTTTGAAAAATTATGATTGTCCACGAGTCGATTACGCCGTCGGGCGTACGACCGCCAACAACCTAAGAAGTTACGGGTCCCCCGTTAGTCCTGTGTCGGTGAATGATACTTTCATCTTACTGTTCATCATGTCCCAGGATTGGGTCCTGATATCGTAGGATAAAATATCATTTTGTTCTACCACCGGCGTGTCTTTGTTATCATCTCCCTAAGCCCCAAAAACAAAACCGACCTACTTGTGACCTTGTTTGATGGTTTCATATATATAGCAAAAGGCTATATATGGGCACTTATGTGTCGGACATAAGCACCGAAAACCGAACCAAGAAACAAGGAAAAAAAAAAATAAAAATAAAGATGAGAGAGGAGAAACTGATCCATCCAAAAGATCCAAAAGGCGAAGAGTGAATCGTCCCTCAAAACTTATGACGAAAAGACTTGAAAATGAGGGCCCAAGATCTTTGAATCAACCGAAAAAGGATATCATTTTCTCAAATTTTATAAATGGATCAACCCAAGAAGGGTATCCCTTCCAAATCTTGTTTCGAACAGGTCGAAACAGGCCCGAATCAATGTGACGATTATATATGCGGCTCCGCCACCACTTACATATTCACACACCCAAGCTTGAACTCAAATGTGACATTCATGTTATCCAAACCTTAATGTCAAACTTCCAAAAAGATACTCTTTCGTGAATGAGAATTTTATGAGCTTTCAAATCCTTCATGAATCCGATCCACATCAATTTTATGCTCCCCAAAACGAAGTTCTAAAGGCCTCTAAGTTTCACAAATCGAACAAAAGGGATGTAATTTTCAAACGGCCACTTTCTAAACTCCAAAACCTTGATTCTCACATCAAAATGCCACTGCTAATAGCTTCAAAATCGTAACTAAAAATGTCTTACAAAAATATACTTCAAAGGCTCCAAAACTGCAGCACAAAAACCTCAAAAAATCGCGGTTAAACATTATCAAATAAAGCCTCAAACTGCAGCTACCAACCCCCCAAAATCGTAGCCAAATACTACCAAATAAAGCCTCCAACTGTGGCTCGAAGTCGCAGCCAAACACGCCTCAAAGCTGTCCCAAACATCTAAAAGATCATCTTGTGGAAAAAGAGCATTTGAATTTTTTAAGTAACAAGAATTGAAGTGTTTCACCTTGCAAACATTAAAGCCATTCAATTCCACCTTAAATCGAAAGTTTCCAATGAGATATGAACCCAACACCACATAGAAGAACCCAACAGATGCTCTCGGGTAGGAGCAACAGAAGGAGCCACCAACCACACTCAATCACAAAGGAGCCACAGGAGAAGGCTCACGGCCAGGGGCAACAAGGAGAGAGATAAGCACAAACCAACCACGGCACAAACTAAGGAACCACAACAGAAAGGCTCACGACCAGGGGCAGCAAGGAGAAAGCCAAGCTCAAACCAACCACGACACAAACAAAGGAACCACAACAGGAAAGCTCACGGTCAGGGGCAGCAAGGAGAGAGCCAAGCCCAAATTCAACACAAAGGAGCCACAGGAGAAGGCTCACGACCAGGGACAACAACACAGGAAAAACCACCATCCACATTCAACATAAAAGAGCCACAGGAGAAGGCTCACGGCTAGGGGCAGTAAGGAGAAAACCAAGCACAAATTCAACACAAAAGAGTCACAGGAGAAGGCTCACGACCAGGGACAACAGAGGGGAATTCGAGCCCAGACCATTCACAAAGAATTCATAGACAAGGAATCACGACCAAAAGGGGGGTCACGACTAGGAACAACAAGAAGAAAGCCAAGCCCAAACCAACCACATCACAAATCACAAGCCAAAAGCTCAAAACCTTAAAAATAAAATCAAGCATAGCTGCTCATACATTTCAAACCAAGAAAGTAGCAGCAAGGGCCAAAGCCAAACCACCAAAATCAGCCCAAAAGGCTAAGAAAAAGACAAATTTTTTTATTTAATGTATTATGAATAGAGAAGGCAGTAAAGAAATAATAAAACATGGCTCCAAAGCAAAGCTTTCAAAACTCCCAAAATTAAATTAAAAAAAAATCACCAACATATACTTCGAACAGGGGCAGCCACGGGAAGTTAAAACCGAGACCTGCAAATGGCCAAAACCAAGCAGCCATACAACTAAACCGAGCCCACCAAAGGGGCCAAAACAGAGCCACCGAAAATCATATTCCACAAAGCCTTAAAACCCAAAATTTGCACCCAACATATACTTCAAACAAAGACAGGTAACAGGAAACAGAGAAACACAAGTGAGTCCCTAAAGCCAACATCCCAAGCATCGAAACGAATTCCAACATATATTTGAATAGGGGTAACAATAATAGAGAGCTTAAGAATCAAGTCCCAAATCAACATTTCATTTAGCATGTATTTCAAATAGGTAAATAGCATCATAGAGCAAAAACTGAGACCTCCAAGACTCCTAATAAATTTGAAAAAAAAATTTCCATCCAACATGCATTTCCAGCAGAAAAAGCCAGCCGCAATGATTATGTTCCGACTCATTAATCCTATAACCATTCTCATTCTTAATGTTCAGCTCAAATAAATCATAAAGTAGCCTTAATTTCCCAATTCTAGGTGCATTATAAAGTACATGCATTCAGGAGTAATTCCAAGTGACAGAGTTAGAAA
>JXCR01029222.1:0-12570 GCA_002079205.1 Phalaenopsis hybrid cultivar
AACTGCAATACTCTATTGTTTTCCCGCAGTCCATCCACCTTTCCTCGCTTCCACTGCCCAGGACAGCCATACTTTTTCTATTCCTGCAATCCATTGTCACCCTCTTGTTGCCTCCCCACTGTACAACCCACCTAGCCGACATCCTTCCACACTTGGATCCGCCTTATCTCGTGTCGTGTGATGCAATTGTTTCAATTTCAGATTTTTATTTATTTGTTATAATTTCCTATTTGAAGTTGGTAATAATGTTCATTTCCATTGTTGTTTGATTAAACTCCAGTAACACTTCAGCTTTCCACCCCAAACAGAGTAAACCATAGGTAAAGGAGGCCAAAACTTTGGAGATTTGTTTACTTGAGCTTTTCAATTTGTAATTTGGTAGCTCTTCATTTTGTATGTTCATTTCCTTTAAATGATCCATGTCTTCATACTAGAATGGTCGATCCTAAATTTTAAATGTCAATTTCATGAATTCTATTTTCTAACTCCAATAGTTGGCTAAATAATTAGCTTGCCATTTTCCCCAACCTACAATTACAAATTATATTATTTAAGCCTGATATGAGTTGTTATTTCCACTATTAAGAAACCGATAGCTTTCATCTTTCAAATTTATCATCACTATTATGTGCAACTTATGCCAACTGCAAGTCTAGATGATTTTACAAAGCTTAGCCACCTTCAGTGCAAATTTAATTTTTTTTGCTTACTATTGTGCATTGGCCCAACTATACACGTTTGGAAAATCATGTGTTTTATGTTTGATCTCATTGCAAATCAATAAGCATCCACCACTCTATTTAAATTTAATTGGAAAATTAATTTCTTGCAAACTTTGCATTATTAGTACATCTTAAATGCGCATAACAGCAAGCCACCAAGATCAGCATAATTGAAACAATTTAAAGGCTTGACCAATGTGATAGAGGAATTTAGTGGCAAGTCAAGTGATCGTGAAACTACGTTAGAACACATGCAAATTATCATAGATAAACATGGAGATAAATGCAAAAAATTTTAGATACTATGATAACCCAGTTTAATCAAATAAATTTTAGGCTTCAAACATGACTTTAAAACACATCTAAAAATAAGCCCTTGAGAGAAAACCATTCGCATAAAGCTCTCTTAGCAAAGATGAATGAGCTTAAAGATCAAGCCCCCCAAAGGAATGTTGAGGACTTCAATGATCCCAGTAAAAAGTCAAAGAAGAGACTTCCACCTTTGATGGTGCCCATAACTCTTTTAAATTCCTAGATTGGCTTGATCAAATGGATGAGTTCTGAGTTGTACCAAATAGACTATCACATAATAACATTTCCATTATGAAGTAGGTTCAATATTTTGGCAAAAGATAAAAGGTTATGAACTAATTATGGCATGGGTGAAAGTCAAAGAAACGCTCGAGTCAAAATGCTAACAAAGACATTATAATAAGTAATTACATGGCATTTTATGACTATTAAGCAAGACAATGTTTCAAAAAGTGAAATTGGAAGGCGAGACTTCAACCTCAAGACAAATGAACACATAAACTACAAAATTAAAAAAAATCAAAAAACTCCTAAATAAGATAAACTATTAGCATGCACATTTATTTCGTCATTATAAAAACATAAATCTTAAATCATAATTTAAAATGTTAACGTAAAACAAAAATTCAAAAAGAGATCTAAAGTACTCACTTGAAACTTGAATGTCACGAGGAATATAATCCAAAGTGGTTCATCATCTTCAAAAAAATCAACATATATAATAACTTTATTATCCTCGAATCCTATCTCAACATAATATTCAAAATCTTCTTCAATTATTGTTTCATCTTAGGGATGTAATTGAACCAAGTTAACTCTTGAGCCGGCTCAACCTCGGCTTGATATGTGACTTGTGGGTTGAGCTCGATAAGCTAATAAGTATAAGCTCAAGTTAGCCCAGACTCGACTCATTAGCTCATGATTCAAATCGTTTAAGAAAATGTTATTACAAAAGATACTCAAAATATACTAATTAAGGATAACAAAAAATTAAGTTGAAAATAACAAATTAAGTTGAAAAAAGTTCAACTAATTGTATTTATATTATTTTATTAAATATATAAAAAATAATAACTTATATAAACATCTTAATTCACTAGCATATGCTTTGATTCTTTTTTACTTTCACATGTGTTTTCATAAACAGAAACGTATAGAGAGAGAATGAGGGAGAAAATAATTTTTTTAGAGAGAAAAAGTGAGATTTGGATGCCTTAGAGTTGATTTCGTCTGTCAAGCCAATTGCGAAAATTATCCGACTCTAAGTAGGCTACTATTAACCTACTTGAAATTTCATTGTTTTTTTTTTTGTAATGTGTTGTTTTATTTGACAAAATTTTATACAAACATAGATCTACAGAGATTTACAAACATTTTACTGTGTGATTTTTTATATGTTGTAGATTAAACTATATTGGACAAATTGACATAGAGCAAAAACGAGCCTTTATCCCACTGAGTGGGGTTGACTGCATGAATTCTTTTCCTCCATTGTGTCCTATTGAGTGCAATATTTTNATTGTTTTTTTTTTTTGTAATGTGTTGTTTTATTTGACAAAATTTTATACAAACATAGATCTACAGAGATTTACAAACATTTTACTGTGTGATTTTTTATATGTTGTAGATTAAACTATAACAAATTGACATAGAGCAAAAACGAGTCTTTATCCCACTGAGTGGGGTTGACTGCATGAATTCTTTTCCTCCATTGTGTCCTATTGAGTGCAATATTTTCATTTAGTTCCAATAGATTGAGATTATTTTTTATACAATATGCCCAAGTCTTTTTAAGTCTACCTCTGTCTTTCTAAATATAGGTCGAATCTAAAACACCTGCTCTACTAACTGAATCATCAGATGGTTAACGTTTAATGTCACCAAACTATCTAAGACGACTCTCTCTAATCTTGTCGGGCACTAAAGCTACACCAACCCTGTCATGAATATATTCATTTCGCATTTTGTCCCAAATGTCAAGCCATTCATTTCCACCGTAACATTCATGCTTCTCTTTTAAAGGTCAACATTATGCGTCATAGAGCATTGCAAGTCTCACCAACATCTTATAAAACTTTCCCTTCAGTCTAAGCGGTACTTTTCTATCAAACAATAGACCCAATGCTTTCCCCCACTTCAACCAACCAACTGAATATTATTAACAACATCCCCATCTGTGTCACCATCACATTGAATAATAGACTCAAGATATCTAACAAGTTCACACCTTTTAAATTTTTTTCGGGTATTTTATATTGTAGAATATTTTGTATATTTTCTCATGCATGTTAAACTTGATAAAATTTAATGTAGAGCAAGAAATGATTGAAATAAGATTCTAGACATTTCATATAAGTGATTTTGCAAATTGTGTTCGTCACTATGTGCATATTTATTTCCCCGTAAATTTCATCTAGTTTTTACCAATTTATATAGCGAGTTGTGATATTTGAAATGTAAAAATATTTAATAATTATATATTTTTGTATCAATAATATGTGTCAAATATGATAAGATGGAGGAAGTGTTGGTTGAGTAGAAACTTATGTGTTCCTAGTGAGAGCCAGATATTATGTATTATGTTAGTACCTTAGATATATATATTTTTGATAGTCATAGTGATATTTTTATTTTGATAATAGAGAGATTAAACCATTTTTATTTGTATTAAACCATGATTATTGTATTATGATAATTGTTTTTAATTAGATTTTTTTTTTTTGTTGTATTGTGATATTGGGTATTTTTAATTTATAATATTTTATAATATTAATAGGTCGGTGTTTATGATAAATTGAAGAAAAATAATTAAAAACCTTTCCAAATAGATCTTGGAAAATAATTTATCTGTTATGACTTCGACACTAGACGACCGACATTAATATGGGGGGGTTGCATAGAGTTGGGTTGTGATAGCATGTTTTTTTGAATTCTTCCACCCATATGACTTTGGTTACTAACAAACGTTAGGTTGAGCCACATTGAAGCCAAATGGTCCTCCATTGTTTGCCCCATTATACCAACTACTTTGCCCCCTCAAGGTTGGTATTTCTTCCTATGAGATGACATGAAACAAGGGCCATAATCATGATCATCCTCCTTTTTGCTTATTATCTTCCAGCACCTCATTCTAAGTGGCATATGGCCCTAAGGAGTCTCTGACACTTGAGAAGCTCTACTGGGTTGGGTGGCTCTTAGAGCCGCTTCAGAAGTAGCTTGAGTGCAAAGAGGAGCCCGAAAATGTGCGACGGATTGTTATTTACTTTGTTCTTAACATCGATCAACCTTGTGGCCAACATTTAACAATGAAAGCACAATTGTGAAATACCTTGTATCCGATGGGTTGAAAAAATCTCCTTTGCAATGCAGAGATTCATGTGGATACACAACAATGCAAACATGCTCAGTCCTCATTTGTATGTTTGGGCATCCAACCATAAGGTTCGGTCGAGCATAATTGCAAGCAAATGATGTTTTGAATATCATAATAATAGAGTGGGAAATGTGTAAGTCTAATCTATATTGGAGAGGAAAGCCCTTGCAAGAAAATTTATCCGCCGTCCCAAAGATATAACCTGCAACTAACCATGGCCCCCAATGAAACTACCATTCCGTACCTCAATTGTTTCGAAAGTACAACTGAAACAATCCGGATTCACCATCACAAACTCAAGTTCTCCATATTGTCACCAAATACGGAGTAGTTCCTTCAAAGAACTACCTTCAAAGAAATATGTAAGGTGGGCGGCACCCAAAAGGTTTTCTAACTAAGGCCATCTCTAAATTTACATAAATTTGCATCCACTGCTTCTTGGCTAAATGAAAAAGTGATTCCATCCATTGAAATGTTGTTAGACTGTTAGCATCTTCCACTGCATCAATTTTCCAGTGTTTTCACATTTGCCAAGCTCTTGCTCTGTTGGCTCTGGTTTTGGAGGGATGGAGCTCGCAGCCACTCCTAGCTTACTCCATAGTAAGTTTCATAGCTCTAAGTGAAAAAAAGTTGCCTTGCTTATTACCAGCCAGATGCTGGTTCTTGAAACTGTGGAGAGGTATTTAATCGAACATCTTGTGCACAAGGACCCGTGCTGAAATTCTACAGCAACTGAGCTGCAACGCTCAGGGTAGGGGCATTATGTGACATCTTGAGTGCACACACAGTGCAGAATAGCTAGTTTCATGCATTATTGTGTCTTGCTCGGTTACACCTGCAGCACAATAGTTCCTAATACAGCACGAGCTTGAGATTTGCTTTCTATGTGAACATTCATCCATCCCATTACCAAAGGGTAAGGCACCACTTGTTTCCATACAGCGCACACCCATGGATGCACCACCTAAGAAGGTGCAGCAAGCTCCTGTAGCTGTTCGATTCTCTTTCAATAGTGTACTGTAGTAGCTAGGATAAGTTGAGAATAGTATGAATCATACTCCACTTTTCCAAACCTCCCATCTTAAGTTTGACAGGCTAACAAAACAATTTCCCCAACCATTTATGTCCTACTGAAAGCTAATATCTAGGGTTTGCCATTGAAACACAATATTTTGTTAAGGATGACCCTTGACCAAACCCAAAAAACACGACCCCAGACCCTATGATTTACCCTATCACAACAGTCTTCCCTATGCACTGTCTCAAGCAACCTAGCACCTGAGTCTATGGGATGCTTGCACTCTTAACGCCCTTGTGCTCTAGTGTCTCACCAAGCGCCCAGAAGCAAGCCACACATACATTAGGCTTGGATTTAACCTCTGTCGGGGTTGATGTGGTGATCCGAGATGAGGTAGGGGGGATTATTGTTGTGGCTGGAAGGAATCTCCTATATTGGGATAGATTACAAGTTGAGTATGAAGCGGTTATGTTTTTTAGCTCATTACTACAAGTTTGGATGTTTGAAACTAAGGGGATCATCATTGAAGGGGATAATGAAGCAATCATTAATATGTTTCAGGAAAACTTGAAGGTGAAGGTAGGTAGCACCAGCTTGAGAGTGGTCTTGATATAGCTTTTCTTTCTCAGCAGACAAGTTCTTTTTGTTTTTACTCATAAGGAATGTAACAAAGCAGCCAATTTTTTTTCTCGGATGGCTTTGGATAGGTCTTTTCTTTGGCAGTCTCACCCTGTGACCCAGTTTTTTCGAGTGTGGTGGAGGTCGCTTTTAACCACATTGCTCCTTTGGTGTAGCTTTTATAGTTCTCTTTTGTACTTTTTAATTTTAATATACACATCCTTCATGGAAGCAAGCCACAAATACATTTGGCTTGCATGCTTGTTGCTCTAGGTTCCTCAAGTGAAAAATTTATCTCACATTCCACACCTTGCTCCACACCCATGCATTGGGAGCGTTTGCATAGTTCTATTAGTTGTTACACCCAACTAATTTTTGCTGCTGTTGATGTTTTCTAGCCAGCCAGTGAGGGAAGGAAGCTTGTTATCCTTCTTGCTCGCTACTCATTTCTCTTCCATTCGAATAGCTTCTCCTTTCTTTGAATCAATTTTTTTCAGTAGCATCTTCATCTCCACAAGGGAGCATATGTTGGTGCTCATTTTCTCTCTGATCAATTACAACTCATCCTGATCTCCCAGGCCAATTGCACCTATGACTTTTGNTTCGATTTTTTTCACTAGCATCTTCATCTCCACAAGGGAGCATATGTGGTGCTCATTTTCTCTCTGATCAATTACAACTCATCCTGATCTCCCAGGCCAATTGCACCTATGACTTTTGTGGAACTGACAATTTATTTATTGACGTCAGAATATCCAATTCCAGTAGACCCTAGCTTTTTAAAGGCTCCTATTGCTTTCATATCATCAAATATTGTGCCTACTATAATTGGATTATGGTCAACCGACACTTAAGGGCAATTTTGTCTTTTATTAGCCTAAGAGTAATTTAGTCTTTTATTATTATTATTATTATTATTATTATTATTATTAAATATAAAATAGGGCTAATATGTGAGTTTATTCATGAGATTAATATCTTGAGTCTTAGGAGTTAGGGCTTGGGAGATATCGCATCTACCTCTCGAATTGTATGTGTTGGGAAAGATCGTCTATCTCTCGAATTGTAGTTGCTCATTTTTTTTTATTTGAGTTGTGTTACTTGAGATTAAAGCATTAAAGTATTTGTTTGCCCTAATTTCTGAGAAAAACTGGTCAAGTTCCTATCAAATTGGTATCAGAGCATTTAGCTCTGGGAAGAAAAGATAAGATTAGGTGTACCCTAGTTGCGATCTGAGAGTCAAAGTTTCCACAGAGAAGTGAACGACGGGATTGAGGGAAAGATCGCGGCATACAAAGCGATAGAGTCGACCTATCCCAGAGAATATTCATAAATTCATGTAAATTTTATACTTACTGACATCTCCATTGGGTTTATTAAATTGCCATATCATCATATAGCTATTTTAAGCGGATAACACCAAACTCTTATTGATGATCCTACTATGTCAGTGAACCACTTAGGATAAAAAACCACTTAGGACGCCTATTTGGATCGCATATCCTCAACTAAATATATTGTCAGTCAAATAATTCTATATTCCCTGAGTTACATATTTAGTAAATTATTTCAAGTGAAGTTGCTATGGCTCATCTAACTAGGCCATGTGCAGTCAAACTTTTGTTGAATTTGAAGCTAATATGCTTGCAAAAGAGGGATGGAATGTTTCGCAGAAGATTGACTTGGAAGACATCCCTTATTTTCGCACCTACAAAATCTTAAGCAGAATTACTTTGAATGTTTCTATGCTAATTCTAAATTTAGGAAATCAAATTTGCAGGCTTAAGGGGCACAAATAGTTGTTCAAATTTTACTTTATACCACTATGTATGTTGCTCCAGCTTCATTAAAGCAAGCATACGCTAAAAAATTGAAATACATTTTAGATATCGTATGGAATCAATGCCTATTTTGCATGCCTTTAAATCACTACAACATCTACAAGTAAGAACATTAATAATAGCCTTCTTACCATTGAAGCACTCCATCTCACTCCAACTAGTATAGACATTGATGACCAGTCATAGCAACTTCACGCTTTAGATGGAAGCTTTCAAAGCGATGAAAATTTAGGGTATCAGAAGCCTAAATCTTGTTCGCTAGTTGAAACAAAAAAAAAACAAAAAATTAAATTAACTCTCCTATATTCAACACGATTCAAACAAACTGTTCCAAATAAGTATTTTTTTTTAGTTTCCATCATCCGAAAGATTCAGCCTTCATATTTTCTTTACTATCTTATGCATTTTTTTCTTTTTCATACTTAAAACATTTTTTGGTTAAAAAATTAAGCTTTGTATTAAAAAGAAATTGCTGATCATCATCCTTAGTAGAATTCTTGCCCTCGGTAGGATTGAAAGCCTTGTGTGAATTAAATACCTTGGGTAGAAGACCTCTCTCTACCACAAAAATCAAATTACTTGAGGTTAGGGATTAATGACTTAAAAAAAAATCTATAAAGCCATAGCAAGCATGATTATTACATGGAGTTGAGTTTGGACAACAATAAATTCTTCGATACCCAAATTACGTCTAGTAAAAATGAGAATTTTACGGTAAATGTAAGATAAAATTATAGTTTATAGTGTGAAAGGATTTTAAGATTGGGATGTTAGGAGTAGCATTTACTAAAATCAATCAGAGAAAAAGATAGATAGTTTGGGCATGAAGAATGAAGGGTAAATTATATAAATCAATAATGTAAGTAGATAAAATTAAAACGGAAGGACTAAGAAGTAACAAAGGGTTGAATCAATCGTAACATGGCATGTAGTGAAAACAAAAAACTTGAGTGAAAAAGAGAGTGCTTTACATAGTAATCAACATGAAAGAATGGATAATAGCCAATCCCCAAAACAGTAAAGATATAACAAATGGCAATAATGATGACTCTTACAAACTTCTCCCGATCAGGAAAATTGCTCCCTATTGTGAAATCATTAACCACCTAAATTGACATTTTAATAAAAAATAATTAGTCATATGAAAAAAATTGTCTAAGAAAAAGATATCATCTATGGAGGATTGAAGATAACAATCATTCACAAGTGGAAACTTTTCAGACAGTAGTTTCATGCTGACCAAAGAGCATGTGATTTGGTATGTAGTTGTCATTTTGGTTTCCTATAAGCGAGAAATAAAAAACACTGGATTTCCAATCAATATTACACACTTTTAATTGCATTGGGGAAACCAATTAATTATTCAAGAGTCACTTGATGATAATGATGAATCATGCAAACTGATCTTAGTGGGGCAAATTGCTCAATAGTTATTAACCACTTATAATGGCATTTTCATACAAGAGTCAGATATGAAAATGAAACAGCTTTGAAAACAAGTGATAGCTTAATTCATAAAGCTACCACATATATAGCATTTTAATGTAAAGAATAGGATATGAAACTAGAGTGGTTAAGAAAACAACAATTAGCTTAAGGGAGATAAAAGTTAACAAACATTCACGAGTTATGGAAGGTTTACAGAAGCCAAGAGCATCAGAATTGGAAGATCGCGCAGACCTTGGTTCTTTGTAAGCAACTGACTACGAGAGATAAAAATAATGAGATTTTAATTTAATATTGCTCGGTTATAATTTGATTAAAAACTTTTATGATCATTCAAATGAAAAACATGAATTATCAATATCAGCTTACTAATAGGACACACAAATTGCACACAGTTAAACCAAATCACTAATAATAACATCAGATATTTATCCTATTTTGCACTTCCAGGAAAAATCAAATTGGATATTTAACCTGAATTCAGGCTTCAGCCATCTCTCACCCTCCGCCAAAAGCCATGTTATCTTTTCACATGTTGTCATTATTTCTCCCAAGGACGCATCTACCATTGTCTTTCCAGTATCTCGAGAAGAGACCCTGTGTAACAAAAACAGTTAGTGATCAAAATGATGGTACTTTCAATATAACAATATTGGCACTGACAAGAAGATGAGACATCCCAAGTAATTCATGCCACACATTGAATACATAAAAATCAACAATGAATACTACTGCATCTCAAACATATTTCCAGCAAGTAACATAAGAATCTCAGCATAATAAAAAGAACAGGAATTGTTTCTCGAGTTGTTCTAACCATCAAAAATAGATTTCATAGGTTAGGCCATGAAGTCAGTGCTGATATCTCAGTAAAAACCAATGAATTAGTTATTCAGCTATAAAGAAACAAGAATAAGTGGTCATACTCGCATATGAGCGCTTGATGTTCAATTATGTACTTCAGAAGAATTCGTAAAAACTGACGCCTTTGCTTGAAGCTACTATTTGCCCATGTCTTCTGTGCTTTCCTAGCTTGAGCTACATGCACTTTAACCTGATTAAGTGCAGGATTTCCATATAAATATTACAGATAGAACTGAAAAATTGTAACCGTTGAAAATCCCAAGAGTAAGAGATTGTGCATGAAATTTAAAGTCAAAAAATTGTGTCAAGTACAGAGGAAAATAATTTCAAGAGAGAGATAAAAAAAGACATGAACCCAATATAAAAAAAATAAGCATAAGCTAGATGTCAAAAAGTCAAATCATAAACTAAAGAACAAGTTTGTTATGTAACGATGAATATCAAAGTAAACCAGAAAGAGTTCAAATTTTACAGGGAAAAAGCAGTATCATTATGAAAATCAAATATCTTCAAGAAAAGATGCAATGCCAGAGAATCCAGAAATTAAAAATTAACTGGTAGCATAAATGCAACAATTACAGTGAAGAATTTGACACAGATCAACACTGATTAAACAGATATTAACAAAAAAAATATTGAATAAGCAAACTAAACGTAAGACATTAATCATGATGACAAACATCTTCAAAATGGAACTCTCATCTGAGAAGTCCAATCAAGTGTCATGAATATTGGACATGAAACTAAATGGATAAGATATATCTTGCACTCAGTTTTCTTACGTAAGTTTTAGTGGAACCTTGAGGCATAGTGTTTCTTGGAGTATCATGTAACAAAATCACTAACGGCTCTGGTCCTGGTACAATCCTAGATCATGGCCAACTATTTTATAATATGCACAAAATGTCCTCAATTAAACAATTACAAAATGAACAGAACAACAATAATAAAAGGTAACTTGGAACCTTATTTTTAAGATGAGGGTACGATTTCCTCATTAATCTCTGAGAATCATGGACATTCTCAAAAGAAATGTAGTTTTAAAACGAAATTTAACAAATTTGTTCCTTACAAATCCGGTTTTAGTTGCTTACGGCTGCTACTCAATTAACAAATCTTGATTGCTAATCTGCAGGGCAATACGTCATTGATTCAAATCGGCGGATTTGGTAACTGACGGCTGGGATGGCTACAGAAGATTTGCTACGTAATTACAGTAGTATAATAGGTTTATAAAATTAAGCACTTAGCAGCCTTCATCTTTCCCGTATTTTTCATTTCCTTGAGCCTTTAGGAGCCGAAAAGAGGGGGAACCAATGGCAGAGAGTGCCTGAAGGAAAAATCAGAGAAAGGAAATAGTGAAGGAGAAAAAGACGAGATGAAGAAGAAGAGAAGGAAAGGGAGAGAAGTTAAGGAAGAAAGTGGGTAAAGTAAGAATTTTGATTTTTTTTTATTCTAAATTTGGGTTTTGATATTTTCCTCTAACAAATTGATGGTTTAATTGGAGTGGTAGAATCATAGGCTTGAATGAGGAGTGTTGTTTGGAGAGCCGAGCATAATGTTTTTATTGAGATATGAAATGTTGGCTTAAATATAACTTATTAGAATGCTAACTTAGGAAAGAAGAAACACTCATATCTCTAAGATGACAATAATCAAATTAAATAAACTAAAAACAAAAATTTCTATAATTAGCAGAAAACAAAAAAAAATGCATAAATAGGAAATAACACAAAATAAATAAGAAATAACAGGAAATAAATAAAACCCTAATATAGTTACTAACACTCTCCCTCAAATTGAAGTATAGATGTCAATCATGTTAAACTCGAACTTGAACTCATTAAATAACGAGCAAAGAAGTCTTCATGAGAATATCGGACGGTTGACCAGCAGATAGAACAAACGGAACACAAATCTTCTCAGAATCAAGTTTCTCCTTGATAAAGTGACGGCCAATTTCTACATGTTTATACGATNGGCAAAGAAGTCTTCATGAGAATATCGGACAGTTGACCAGCAGATAGAACAAATGGAACACAAATCTTCTCAGAATCAAGTTTCTCCTTGATAAAGTGACGGCCAATTTCTACATGTTTATACGATCATGTTGAACCGGAATATGAGCAATACTATTAGCGGCTTTATTGTCAGAAAAAAAAAGCAGCAGAAGAACGACAACTGTCATATATAACTCGTGAAGCATGATACGCAATCAGAAAGTAGTATATGTACCTCACCAATAACTGAAACAGCTTTGCAGTTAGTAGTATATGTACCTCCAGTACATGCACCGATGCCACCTGCAGTGGACGTATCTGAAACATCGGTATTTCTAACCTAATTTGGATTAATTTCTTATATGTAGTTTATTTC
>JXCR01029237.1:0-30675 GCA_002079205.1 Phalaenopsis hybrid cultivar
TTCGGCGAACAAATTTTTCATGGGCTTGAATCATCTTCGCCTGGTAAAGCTCCAGATGTTGTGCTTCTAGCCGTTTTCCTTTGAGACTTTCCAACTCTTCAAGTCTAAGTTTTGCACTAACTTCTATTGTAAGTTCATTGGCGACAACGATTCTGAGAGATGGCATCTGAAACTCTAACGGTAGTATGACCTCAGACCCATACACGAGCATGTAAGGTGTACACTAAGTGGGAATCCTGAACGTTGTCTGGTAGGCTCACAGAGCGTCTAGCAATTTCTTATGCCAATCTTTTTTTTTCTCATCCAGTGTCTTCTTCAAAATTTGTACTAGTGTCTTATTGAAGGCTTTGGCTAAGCCATTTGCCTTGGGATAGTAAATTGTAGAGTACCTTCAGTCTATCACGTGACATTTAACAAAGTTGTTTATTTTTGTGCTCTTAAAGGATGTCCCATTGTCGGAGATTATTCGGCGCGGAACTCCAAAATGGTTGATGAATTAGCTTTTGAAAAACTGAAGGACATGATATGCTGTAAATGGAACTCCCTCTGTCCATTTGGAAAAGTAATCTATAGAGGTGAGTATAAATCTGTGTCCTTTGGAGGATGGAGGATCTATTGGACCTATTATGTCTGTGCCCTAACACTCGAATGGTCTTGAGGCAATGGTTGGGTGTAGCACATTCGGAGGTTGGCGCGAGGTGACCCCAAGCACTTGGCGCTGGTGACATCTTTTGGTTGTATCCATGCAGTCAAACAACATTGTTGGCCACAAATATCTTAGTCTTTTGATCTTTATTTTCATCTTTGGTCCCAACTGGTGAGCGCCTGTTGACCTCAATTTTGGTTGAGGTTTAGTTTTTCTTCTTTAGTAGCGTAAGGTCTAGCCATAGGACTTACCTGTGGACTATTTCTAGAGAATTAGAGAAGGAATCCTCACTATTAGAAATTCTAAACTCTCCTTTGCTCAACTTCAAACTCTACATATTGGTCCTAACCTCTAACAGTTAGTAGGGGGAGCTAAAGAAGAGTTTCCATAGGACTGGTTGACCTTAGGGTTGACCCTGGGTGTTGTTCTGGTGCTAGCTCAATCACTTACACTCACTCTCACCCACAATCACTCAAGTCCTAAACCCAAAATTGTTGACTTTGATCCTTTGATCTTTTGGGAAACTCATTTAGATGATCCCCGAAATCCACTAGCCCTAGGCTAGGGTTTAGCTAAGACCAGTACATAGAGGACCCAAATGGAGACTCCATTGGTCCATAGCTCACATAGGGTGGTTGTACCCCAATTCTACCAAAATATCCAACTTGGCCTTTTGCCCCCAAATCCATCTAAATTACCTAAATGCCCTTGAAACCCTAAATTTCGTCAAAATCCTCGAATTCACCCAAAATATCCCAATTTGTTAAAAAATCATCTCAAACCACTTGAAGATACCCAAATTACCCAAAACCACCCAAAAATGCCAAATTTACTAAAATACCCCTAAAATTGCCAAAATTACAAAAATACCCTTGGCACCCCAAACTATCCCAAAACCTCCAAAATCTCTTCAAATTTTTTTAAAACCAATTTGGACCCTCCAATTGAACCCAATTTCACAAATTTTACCATTTTGACCAAAACCCCCCAAATTACCCTTAAAGGCCCAACTTTCCCAAATTCACATTAAATGTCCATCAATTTGGCCCAAATTTCCCTCAATTTCTATCATAAACTCAAATTCATCTTTCATATGACCAACCTAAACCAAATCTAAGCTTAATTGGCCCATGATTTTAGCCCAATTTGATCTAAGTCAAGCCCCCAATTTTGGCCCTATGACTTAATCCCATCAAATTGAACCCCATAGCCTTCTCAATTTGCCACAATTTATGTCGAAACTCTTCATAAAAATCCTACACATCAAATGTGGCCTTTAATTGGCCTTGGTGAAGCCTCAATTGCATTCAATTTTTACCCATGTCCAAAAATCCTCAAATTTTCCCTAAATTAGCCATACCTCAAAATTACACCATATTGATTGCCCTAACCCCAAAACTGACACCCAATTTATGTTAAAAACTCTTCATGAGGTTCCTATAGACCAATTTCAACAATAAATTTGGACTTAGCCCAACCTTAGACTAATCTAGACCCAAGTCAAGCCCAACATGCCCAAATTGACCAAAATCCTAAAATCCTTCAATTTGAACCCCTAATTGAACTCAAAATCATTTCAACCCTTCACTAAAAATCTTCATTACAATCATCTACACAATGTTGCAAAGTTAATTGGGCTCAAAGTCATGGCTATCGAAACTCAAACCCAACCATTGTCCATTTATACCCACATTGAACCCATGCACCAAAATTGACCTAGCCATGTCAAATTGATCAAGGCAAGACTTCTACAGCCAACTTTTGGATCCTAGTGACAAAGCTAGACTCACTTAACCTACCCTAGATTAGCCATGGACCAAAGTTCCCCTAAATCAAGAGATTTTTTTCCTAAATTGATTAAGCCAAAGATGTCTTTGCCAAAATCTATCACCAGCCCAAATTAAATGTGACAGATTCTTCTGAGGTTCCCGAGCCACCTAAGCACCTCCCTTGTCATAGCTAGCCACACTAGTCATCAGAGGAGCTAAAATTGAGACCCTGCATGCCTAGGTTCAAACCCAATTTCACCCATCCAATCTGTCTAGCTTTGATTGGTGTTTAGCATCTTGAAGCACTCCACCTAAGCTCCACATTGCACCCAAATGAAGGCCATGACAGCTCCCATAAGCTGTTTTACTTAAGCCTCTCTTCCATGTCTAAAATGGGACAAACAAAATTTTATTTAGGGAACCCTGTTTAAACTATTTCAAGGCTCCTCCAAGACTACACAACCCCATTGCAACCATTCATTGGCCATCTTCCCCATCACTTGAGCTCAATTTCTGAGCTCAAAATCAGAGCAAAATTTGACCTTCCTCCAAAAATCTCTCAAACCCAAAATTGATTTGCTTTTGAGCTTCACCAGAGTAAGAGTGGAAGATCACCATCAAAATCCCCCTCTGTTGAGCCCTCTAACTTATTCTTAGACCGAGACCACTCTAACCTTTGATTGAACTCATACTTGGAGCCTTCACAAGAGAAAATAAACTCATCCACAAGGTTTTTCAGACTCCACTGAAGCTTCCACAAGCACCCAATCGAGGCCTCACCTCTTGGGCAAAGGTATAGCTCACAAACCCTAATTTTGGACTTAGTTTGGACCTTTGGGAAGAAAACTTGCAATTCATAGCAATGTATCTGTATAGATGTACTTGTCTTGAGTAAATGAAGGTGGAAGAACAAACCCAAAGAAATTTGGTTGAGTCTAGGCCGAGATCTTATGGTTTAAAGTTGGACGGTTCACAGGTTTTAGCTATCAAAGATGATTACAGAGAGTCGTCTGATCGAGAGGGTATCGGATGGACGGACAAGATTGAGCTAGACGGAGCCTTCGTACATGAACAGTGTGACGGATGACTATCAAGTCGGATGGTGGTGCCAAACCAAAAAACGAACCATGGCGCTTCGGAGAAGATGAGGATGACGCAACACGTGATTGGGATAAATAGAAAATTAAAGTTTTTTCTTAATGAAATATAGAACAAATTTTTAAAAGTTCATAACTTTTCATAAAAAAATCATACAAATAAAAGAAAAATACCCTCTTGCTTAGCGAACAGAGGAGAATATTGTGGATCAAAATAAAAATTATTTTCCAAACATATCTTATATTGATTAAATAATCTCTGAGGTATCTTAACTGTCCATGAATAAGGATTGTTCTCCATGGCTTGAGATTTTTAGGGTTCACTCCTCATCAAAGAGGGGATGTTCTTTGATTTTTTCAAGGTCAGAGGGAATCATTATGCTCCTTAACCTAATTTTTAAGCCAAGGTGACCATTTTGGCTTATTTTAATTATATAAATAAAATTATCACTTAAAAAATTATGAGAGCAATTTTAGTAGGTTTCTTGTGGTCAGAGAAGTCTAAGAAAAATATTGTGATGCTTTGAATCATTTTGTAAATTTCTTAGTTAAATGAGAATACTTTGTATAAATTTATGTAAATTAAATACATATAAATAATTAACAAACTCAACTCCACTTTTTCATAAACATCATATCTACCCACTGTAAAAATTTCAAAATTATTTGGCTCAGCGTAAGCACTAAAGTGGATTTTCTAAGAAACCTTATATTTTTGTATAAAAATAATTATAATAAATTAAATACACCTGAGAAAATTATAAAAAGTGGTTTTGTGAGTTCCTTGTGATCAGAGGTACTTAAAAAAATAAAAATCACTTTTAATAAAATACTTAATTTTTGGGCCTCATTTTGAATTTTAAATAAATAAAAATTCCAAAAATACAAAAATATTTCAAAATTTTCTTAACTATTCTCTGTTCATTTAAGACTCATTAAATATTTTTTTCTAATTTTCCTAAGTTCAAAATAAATTTTAAAAAGCTTAAAAAAGAATTTACTTTTTTTCACTAAAATAATTATAATAAATAAATTAAAAATAAAAAATACAAAATTTAATTCTCTGAGTTTTCTTAACTCAGAGGAGTCTAAGAAAAATATATAAAATAATTTTTGTAATTAAAACACCTTTTTCTATTTGAATGAATTATGAAAATTGAGCCAAATTAAACTAACATTAATAAAAATTTAATTCAAAAAAATCATGACATTTGACCCAAGCATTTCTATGACCTAATAAAACCCTTAATAATTTTCTCATAAATAAAAGCTTTATTTTGGGATGTTAATAGGTCATCTTCTGAAAATCTTATTTTCTTAATTCAAATAAAAAACCAAAGTAAATTATAATTTTGAAAAATCCACATTTTCTCCTCTAATACTTTAATTACCTCATGGATATGACACTTCAAGTCCTCAAAGTCATCTTAGCTGTGTTTAGTGAGTTATGAGGTGAGGTGCCCCAAGGGCAAAACAATCACTTTAGACTTTGGTGCTTTAATCAAAATTTAGGATTAACCAAAGGAAAAAATGGGTAATTTTGATATTAATAAACACGATTTGATGATTGAAATACAATGGGACAAAAAGGTAGAAACTCACTCACCACACTTGCACAACATAAAAAAATCATATATCTCCTAATCTTCATGATTTGGAAGTCAATTAAGATCAAATGAATCTTAAGTAAGAGGCTTAAACTAGGAAGGATGGTAATTTACTTTTCTTAAGCCCAAAGTTGAGGATGATTTGATTACTTGATAAGAATATACATCATTTAAACTAAAATTTTTGATACATAACATTTCACTTATCATGATTACCAAGGCTTGGTAGTGACCTAGGTTTGATTCACAAACTCAAGTTGATTGGATTTTGAAAATGATATGATTGGTGATTAACATCTTTAAACACTACAAGCCTAACCTTAATTGACAATCTTAAAGACTTGTCTCAGGGGCACTCACTCACATAACTCTTAAATAAAACATCAACTGACCAATCGAGTATTCTATCCTTAGGTTAATTAAATTAAAAGTTTCACAGAGCAATGAGGTAGTCACACTTAAATCAAGGATGATTATTGAGACATTATGATAAATTCAAAATGAACTCGGAATGTTTTGAGAGATCTTAAAAATGATTTAGGGTCACACCTTAAAAAATTTGAAATCCATTAGACATCCTGAAGGACAAATTGGACTTGTCATACTTTTTCCTAGAATCATTCACTAGGATCTTTCGAGACTCAACAAAATCATAGCTTGGGGTTTGATAGCTAAACCTTCATTTACTCTTACGACTTAAATCTTCTTGCAAAATCATATACATGCTTTACAAGTACTGATTTTTCAGGTGGTGGAGCGAGAAGACTCGCCAGGTATGCTTTTACAGTTTACATCACTGCCTTTTCTTGTACTTTCCACACTATATTTTTATAAAACTTGCATGTTAAAAAATGATGTCACTCTGCNAGGCAACTAATCCCCTCTATCAGATCTTGTTGTACTATCATATTCTTCCACTTCAGTGAAGAACTTTCCTGGGTGCTAATCTTTAACAATGATGCTAGCCCTTCTTTTTCTTGACGGCTGAACATGTCAATCAGGGGACCCTCATAGTCCATATCGACTTGACTGAAGTCCATGTCAAAGTCTACGGTGTCACCCTGCAGTGCAATTTCCTTGTTAAGTGTGAGATTCCAGCCATCTTTAAATGCAAAGATCAGCCTCTGTCCTAACATTTTCTCTGCAGATGATAGTAAAAACATAAGTGTGATGAAATTTAGCAGGAACAAGAACAAAAAAAAGTGTTCATTAGGCACAATTTAGTAAAGTATCAAACTTGAAGGTAGAAAAGAGAAAATTGAAGTATGTAATTCCAAAAGTCTTCATTTTATTGAGGTTAAATTATTACAAAATTTTTGGACGTGATCACAGAAGTTTGGTCAAATAGATAACCCTAGAACAATCAAAATTTCAAAATTTTGATTCAAGAAATGTAAAGTTGCATAGTATGTCTTCAAGTATCGTCCGTTGTTTGGCAACATGGGTCTTTCGCCCCGTAAATCTACTAGCTAGTAAGATCCTCTTGAGTAAACTTTTTCTACGACAAATGGTCCTTCCCAAGTTGGTTCCAATATTTTGTCTATCTTATGGCATGCAAGAATAGGTCTTTTAAGAACAAGAATGAGATCAACAATTTTAAATGTCCTTCGGCGAACAAATTTTTCATGGGCTTGAATCATCTTCGCCTGGTAAAGCTCCAGATGTTGTTCTTCTAGCCGTTTTCCTTTGAGACTTTCCAATT
The DNA here is from genome assembly GCA_002079205.1 of Phalaenopsis hybrid cultivar. Lineage (NCBI taxonomy): Eukaryota > Viridiplantae > Streptophyta > Magnoliopsida > Asparagales > Orchidaceae > Phalaenopsis > Phalaenopsis hybrid cultivar. The sequence continues at coordinate 6,822 of JXCR01029237.1, forward strand.
CTTCAAGTCTAAGTTTTGCACTAACTTTTATTGTAAGTTCATTGGCGACAACGATTCTGAGAGATGGCATCTGAAACTCTAACGGTAGTATGACCTCAGACCCATACACGAGCATGTAAGGTGTACACTGAGTGGGAATCCTGAACGTTGTCTGGTAGGCTCACAGAGCGTCTAGCAATTTCTTATGCCAATCTTTTTTTTTCTCATCCAGTGTCTTCTTCAAAATTTGTACTAGTGTCTTATTGAAGGCTTTGGCTAAGCCATTTGCCTTGGGATAGTAAATTGTAGAGTACCTCCAGTCTATCACGTGACATTTAACAAAGTTGTTTATTTTTGTGCTCTTAAAGGATGTCCCATTGTCGGAGATTATTCGGCGCGGAACTCCAAAATGGTTGATGAATTAGCTTTTGAAAAACTGAAGGACATGATATGCTGTAAATGGAACTCCCTCTGTCCATTTGGAAAAGTAATCTATAGAGGTGAGTATAAATCTGTGTCCTTTGGAGGATGGAGGATCTATTGGACCTATTATGTCTGTGCCCTAACACTCGAATGGTCTTGAGGCAATGGTTGGGTGTAGCACATTCGGAGGTTGGCGCGAGGTGACCCCAAGCACTTGGCGCTGGTGACATCTTTTGGTTGTATCCATGCAGTCAAACAACATTGTTGGCCACAAATATCATAGTCTTTTGATCTTTATTTTCATCTTTGGTCCCAACTGGTGAGCGCCTGTTGACCTCAATTTTGGTTGAGGTTTAGTTTTTCTTCTTTAGTAGCGTAAGGTCTAGCCATAGGACTTACCTGTGGACTATTTCTAGAGAACTAGAGAAGGAATCCTCACTATTAGAAATTCTAAACTCTCCTTTGCTCAACTTCAAACTCTACATATTGGTCCTAACCTCTAACAGTTAGTAGGGGGAGCTAAAGGAGAGTTTCCATAGGACTGGTTGACCTTAGGGTTGACCCTGGGTGTTGTTCTGGTGCTAGCTCAATCACTTACACTCACTCTCACCCACAATCACTCAAGTCCTAAACCCAAAATTGTTGACTTTGATCCTTTGATCTTTTGGGAAACTCATTTAGATGATCCCCGAAATCCACTAGCCCTAGGCTAGGGTTTAGCTAAGACCAGTACATAGAGGACCCAAATGGAGACTCCATTGGTCCATAGCTCACATAGGGTGGTTGTACCCCAATTCTACCAAAATATCCAACTTGGCCTTTTGCCCCCAAATCCATCTAAATTACCTAAATGCCCTTGAAACCCTAAATTTCGTCAAAATCCTCGAATTCACCCAAAATATCCCAATTTGTTAAAAAATCATCTCAAACCACTTGAAGATACCCAAATTACCCAAAACCACCCAAAAATGCCAAATTTACTAAAATACCCCTAAAATTGCCAAAATTACAAAAATACCCTTGGCACCCCAAACTATCCCAAAACCTCCAAAATCTCTTCAAATTTTTTTAAAACCAATTTGGACCCTCCAATTGAACCCAATTTCACAAATTTTACCATTTTGACCAAAACCCCCCAAATTACCCTTAAAGGCCCAACTTTCCCAAATTCACATTAAATGTCCATCAATTTGGCCCAAATTTCCCTCAATTTCTATCATAAACTCAAATTCATCTTTCATATGACCAACCTAAACCAAATCTAAGCTTAATTGGCCCATGATTTTAGCCCAATTTGATCTAAGTCAAGCCCCCAATTTTGGCCCTATGACTTAATCCCATCAAATTGAACCCCATAGCCTTCTCAATTTGCCACAATTTATGTCGAAACTCTTCATAAAAATCCTACACATCAAATGTGGCCTTTAATTGGCCTTGGTGAAGCCTCAATTGCATTCAATTTTTACCCATGTCCAAAAATCCTCAAATTTTCCCTAAATTAGCCATACCTCAAAATTACACCATATTGATTGCCCTAACCCCAAAACTGACACCCAATTTATGTTAAAAACTCTTCATGAGGTTCCTATAGACCAATTTCAACAATAAATTTGGACTTAGCCCAACCTTAGACTAATCTAGACCCAAGTCAAGCCCAACATGCCCAAATTGACCAAAATCCTAAAATCCTTCAATTTGAACCCCTAATTGAACTCAAAATCATTTCAACCCTTCACTAAAAATCTTCATTACAATCATCTACACAATGTTGCAAAGTTAATTGGGCTCAAAGTCATGGCTATCGAAACTCAAACCCAACCATTGTCCATTTATACCCACATTGAACCCATGCACCAAAATTGACCTAGCCATGTCAAATTGATCAAGGCAAGACTTCTACAGCCAACTTTTGGATCCTAGTGACAAAGCTAGACTCACTTAACCTACCCTAGATTAGCCATGGACCAAAGTTCCCCTAAATCAAGAGATTTTTTTCCTAAATTGATTAAGCCAAAGATGTCTTTGCCAAAATCTATCACCAGCCCAAATTAAATGTGACAGATTCTTCTGAGGTTCCCGAGCCACCTAAGCACCTCCCTTGTCATAGCTAGCCACACTAGTCATCAGAGGAGCTAAAATTGAGACCCTGCATGCCTAGGTTCAAACCCAATTTCACCCATCCAATCTGTCTAGCTTTGATTGGTGTTTAGCATCTTGAAGCACTCCACCTAAGCTCCACATTGCACCCAAATGAAGGCCATGACAGCTCCCATAAGCTGTTTTACTTAAGCCTCTCTTCCATGTCTAAAATGGGACAAACAAAATTTTATTTAGGGAACCCTGTTTAAACTATTTCAAGGCTCCTCCAAGACTACACAACCCCATTGCAACCATTCATTGGCCATCTTCCCCATCACTTGAGCTCAATTTCTGAGCTCAAAATCAGAGCAAAATTTGACCTTCCTCCAAAAATCTCTCAAACCCAAAATTGATTTGCTTTTGAGCTTCACCAGAGTAAGAGTGGAAGATCACCATCAAAATCCCCCTCTGTTGAGCCCTCTAACTTATTCTTAGACCGAGACCACTCTAACCTTTGATTGAACTCATACTTGGAGCCTTCACAAGAGAAAATAAACTCATCCACAAGGTTTTTCAGACTCCACTGAAGCTTCCACAAGCACCCAATCGAGGCCTCACCTCTTGGGCAAAGGTATAGCTCACAAACCCTAATTTTGGACTTAGTTTGGACCTTTGGGAAGAAAACTTGCAATTCATAGCAATGTATCTGTATAGATGTACTTGTCTTGAGTAAATGAAGGTGGAAGAACAAACCCAAAGAAATTTGGTTGAGTCTAGGCCGAGATCTTATGGTTTAAAGTTGGACGGTTCACAGGTTTTAGCTATCAAAGATGATTACAGAGAGTCGTCTGATCGAGAGGGTATCGGATGGACGGACAAGATTGAGCTAGACGGAGCCTTCGTACATGAACAGTGTGACGGATGACTATCAAGTCGGATGGTGGTGCCAAACCAAAAAACGAACCATGGCGCTTCGGAGAAGATGAGGATGACGCAACACGTGATTGGGATAAATAGAAAATTAAAGTTTTTTCTTAATGAAATATAGAACAAATTTTTAAAAGTTCATAACTTTTCATAAAAAAATCATACAAATAAAAGAAAAATACCCTCTTGCTTAGCGAACAGAGGAGAATATTGTGGATCAAAATAAAAATTATTTTCCAAACATATCTTATATTGATTAAATAATCTCTGAGGTATCTTAACTGTCCATGAATAAGGATTGTTCTCCATGGCTTGAGATTTTTAGGGTTCNATGTGGATCAAAATAAAAATTATTTTCCAAACATATCTTATATTGATAAAATAATCTCTGAGGTATCTTAACTGTCCATGAATAAGGATTGTTCTCCATGGCTTGAGATTTTTAGGGTTCACTCCTCATCAAAGAGGGGATGTTCTTTGATTTTTTCAAGGTCAGAGGGAATCATTATGCTCCTTAACCTAATTTTTAAGCCAAGGTGACCATTTTGGCTTATTTTAATTATATAAATAAAATTATCACTTAAAAAATTATGAGAGCAATTTTAGTAGGTTTCTTGTGGTCAGAGAAGTCTAAGAAAAATATTGTGATGCTTTGAATCATTTTGTAAATNTATTTTAGTAGGTTTCTTGTGGTCAGAGAAGTCTAAGAAAAATATTGTGCTGCTTTGAATCATTTTGTAAATTTCTTAGTTAAAGGAGAATACTTTGTATAAATTTATGTAAATTAAATACATATAAATAATTAACAAAATCAACTCCACTTGTTCATAAACATCATATCTACCCACTGTAAAAATTTCAAAATTATTTGGCTCAGCGTAAGCACTAAAGTGGATNTAGTTAAATGAGAATACTTTGTATAAATTTATGTAAATTAAATACATATAAATAATTAACAAACTCAACTCCACTTTTTCATAAACATCATATCTACCCACTGTAAAAATTTCAAAATTATTTGGCTCAGCGTAAGCACTAAAGTGGATTTTCTAAGAAACCTTATATTTTTGTATAAAAATAATTATAATAAATTAAATACACCTGAGAAAATTATAAAAAGTGGTTTTGTGAGTTCCTTGTGATCAGAGGTACTTAAAAAAATAAAAATCACTTTTAATAAAATACTTAATTTTTGGGCCTCATTTTGAATTTTAAATAAATAAAAATTCCAAAAATACAAAAATATTTCAAAATTTTCTTAACTATTCTCTGTTCATTTAAGACTCATTAAATATTTTTTTCTAATTTTCCTAAGTTCAAAATAAATTTTAAAAAGCTTAAAAAAGAATTTACTTTTTTTCACTAAAATAATTATAATAAATAAATTAAAAATAAAAAAATACAAAATTTAATTCTGTGAGTTTTCTTAACTCAGAGGAGTCTAAGAAAAATATATAAAATAATTTTTGTAATCAAAACACCATTTTCTATTTGAATGAATTATGAAAATTGAGCCAAATTAAACTAACATTAATAAAAATTTAATTCAAAAAAANTACAAAATTTAATTCTCTGAGTTTTCTTAACTCAGAGGAGTCTAAGAAAAATATATAAAATAATTTTTGTAATTAAAACACCTTTTTCTATTTGAATGAATTATGAAAATTGAGCCAAATTAAACTAACATTAATAAAAATTTAATTCAAAAAAATCATGACATTTGACCCAAGCATTTCTATGACCTAATAAAACCCTTAATAATTTTCTCATAAATAAAAGCTTTATTTTGGGATGTTAATAGGTCATCTTCTGAAAATCTTATTTTCTTAATTCAAATAAAAAACCAAAGTAAATTATAATTTTGAAAAATCCACATTTTCTCCTCTAATACTTTAATTGCCTCATGGATATGACACTTCAAGTCCTCAAAGTCATCTTAGTTGTGTTTAGTGAGTTATGAGGTGAGGTGCCCCAAGGGCAAAACAATCACTTTAGACTTTGGTGCTTTAATCAAAATTTAGGATTAACCAAAGGAAAAAATGGGTAATTTTGATATTAATAAACACGATTTGATGATTGAAATACAATGGGACAAAAAGGTAGAAACTCACTCACCACACTTGCACAACATAAAAAAATCATATATCTCCTAATCTTCATGATTTGGAAGTCAATTAAGATCAAATGAATCTTAAGTAAGAGGCTTAAACTAGGAAGGATGGTAATTTACTTTTCTTAAGCCCAAAGTTGAGGATGATTTGATTACTTGATAAGAATATACATCATTTAAACTAAAATTTTTGATACATAACATTTCACTTATCATGATTACCAAGGCTTGGTAGTGACCTAGGTTTGATTCACAAACTCAAGTTGATTGGATTTTGAAAATGATATGATTGGTGATTAACATCTTTAAACACTACAAGCCTAACCTTAATTGACAATCTTAAAGACTTGTCTCAGGGGCACTCACTCACATAACTCTTAAATAAAACATCAACTGACCAATCGAGTATTCTATCCTTAGGTTAATTAAATTAAAAGTTTCACAGAGCAATGAGGTAGTCACACTTAAATCAAGGATGATTATTGAGACATTATGATAAATTCAAAATGAACTCGGAATGTTTTGAGAGATCTTAAAAATGATTTAGGGTCACACCTTAAAAAATTTGAAATCCATTAGACATCCTGAAGGACAAATTGGACTTGTCATACTTTTTCCTAGAATCATTCACTAGGATCTTTCGAGACTCAACAAAATCATAGCTTGGGGTTTGATAGCTAAACCTTCATTTACTCTTACGACTTAAATCTTCTTGCAAAATCATATACATGCTTTACAAGTACTGATTTTTCAGGTGGTGGAGCGAGAAGACTCGCCAGGTATGCTTTTACAGTTTACATCACTGCCTTTTCTTGTACTTTCCACACTATATTTTTATAAAACTTGCATGTTAAAAAATGATGTCACTCTGCATGAAAACCAAAATTACTAGGATAGCAGTAAAACCCAAAACCAAAACTAAAATTAACCAAGATAAATTTCACCGTCACAACATTGAAAATATAAGATAACTCAAAATTTAATCACAAACATCACAAAACCATAATTGTTACTAAATTAAGACGTCCCTATCAGATGATCGGGTATCTCTCGGAGGAGGTAACCTATGGTTGTTAAAGAGGCTTCCCACGGTCTAAATAAAATTAATAAACTCATTAAGTTGAGTTTAGCAAATTCATTTAGACTAAGTGAATCCAATAAAAAATAGTGGTACCATAATGAGGGAACAGTAGTATCCTAACCAGTGTCGCTCTAATCAACTTTAATATGCCTCATAATATTTTAATAACCATAAATATATGGCCATTTATTTTGACATCATGACATGACACCTTAACGAGGAGCTTAAAACTAGTATGGTGGGCATTATGACCATATTTAACAACAAGAGGATCTAAAATAGCATATCTTTCTTTAGAATTAAATAACAAGCCATAGGATTTTATGGTTATTTACTTATGTTTAGGCTTTTGTATTGCTCTGTTGTACAATATAAGCCCTACCTCGTCTTAGGATTCTAAGGTTGTTGTCTGTCGCGACCTAATCCTCACATTTTCCAGGCTATTTGCAAGATCGTTTCACGCGAATGTAGGCCTTAATTAATAAATTCTGCAGGATAAACATTTAAATATTTCTCCTCAAAACTGAAGCCAAACAATAAGATAGCTTGGGAAGTCACCGAGGTTCTCCTCAGGATCTATGACATCCTCTAGTTTTTCCTCCTTTGAATTCTAGAATAAATATTCCAAACTTAAACCATTCCCCTTTCACACCTCTTTTTCCGATCTCGTTGAAAATTCCTATCCTTTTGAACTCCTTGAAGATAATATTCCCTGATTTTTATTGAGAGTTTTCTTAGGTAACTTCAGTCATTTAAGATATAATTAACTATAAGGGCTTGCTCTTATAGGAAGCTTGTCCGAACCCAGCTTAATGTAAACCATATTTAATTTTTCATGTTAAATAGAGGAACTTGTCGGCAAATAAAATGGTTTGGTAGACCAAACAGATGTCATATATTTTTAGTTTATTTAAATGAGTCTCATTCTCAAGTCTTGTGTTTATCTTTCGGGATAGATACATGATTTGAGGTACAGTGTTCTTTCATTTTAGTTTATTTAATTGAGTCTCATTCTCAAGTCTTGTGTTTATCTTTCGGGATAAATACTTGATTTGAAATTATATTGAATTGTGTCGTGCTAGGCGTGCTCTTTAATTCTCCCTATATTAATTAAATACTTTCAAACAATTTTTACTAAAATTTTAAAATCTCTAAAAATTAAATAAAGACTTACCCGGTCTGCAGATCGACCTATGATAATTTTTAGTGCTTGCACTAAAATTACGGGGTATTAGCCAAATAGCTAACCTCAGAGCTTTCTCTTTTAAAGCTACTGCAATGGCGTGCCAAACGCTCACTCTTTCCTGTGACCTACCGACGAGCCACAGTGCTCGTAATGTCGCTCCCACCATCAATTTTGGAGTCAGATTTCAAGATCTTGAGGTCGTTCTCTAAAAAGGCCCATTCGTTGTAATGAAAGTCACCACTTCAGAGGTTCAGGAGCCTTTTGTCGAGCTTAACCTGAACTACCATCAAGATTTTCCTTCTTGTAAGAAGGTTATGACTGCTGCCGCCTTGACACCTACCAAGTCCGCTCTTCCCGCTTGTGCTAAGGGAATTTTTCTAATAGTATGCTCTAATTCTGAATTATAAGGTATTAAACCTTCAGAATCAATATTTTGCATAAACAAATATAATAAGCAAAGAAAAATTCCTTTAAAAAATACTCTTAAATAATTTTTTTTTTGAATTTTAAAATTTTTTTAAGTAATTTTCTTCAATTTTTTATATAATTATCTCTAAATTTCCTAATTTACCAAATCTATTTAATTTACCATTTTCTTCTGTTATGCAACGGATGATATAGTTCTGTAAAAATTATATAGCTGACTCTGCCACACAACGGTGCCAAAAACTTGATGCAATATTTTATGAATTAGAAATTTAAGCAATTAATTATGGGATTATATGTAAGTATACGTATTTTTATCAATTAATAAAGGACTTTCTATTTAAGCCCCAAATATCAATCTCACGGGGAAGGTTTAAATTTGAAATGAAAAATTTATTAGGAAATTCATAGAAAGTTAAAACAAAAATACTGTCACAAATTTCAAATGTTGAGATATTATGAGAACTAAATTATTTAAATAATAACAAAACTGAAATACAAAGTTTAAACAGTAACTACTAAACTATTAAACTAAGTTTATGTGATGAAGATTTATTATGTGAAAAAGCATATTTCCCACTACAATGAAATTTTGGTAAAATGAGATGAGATAAACGGTTTTAATATTTATTGTGTCGAATACGAGCTGTTTTAATTCTCTACCCTGATACAGTGTTATAGAAAATCATTAGTTAATCCCAAGTTTAGTCCCTAAATCAGTGGCTAGGCTAGGAGGATACAAGCTCCCACTCCAGAGCGCCCACTTCCATTCATCTGAAGGCTAACTCTTGCTTTAGTTTTTAAACACTAAGACCGAATTGGGGATTTTAGTCTGTCGCCCTAAAGATTCTCCAATTCTATAATCAAAAAATTATATTTCCCTACTTATTTGCAATTAATTCCATGAAGAAAATTCTCCTTCATGGAATCAAATGTGATCCTCACTCAGTTGTAGAACTCATACTCTATTTCCCAGATCATATGTTTCACAACGTATTTTAACAATTCAATTGGCTAGATTGAAAAGTAAATTAAGTTTAGAGTAGAAAAATCATCACAATTTATTTTATATTTTAATATTGGCACATCCACATTATCTCTTCATTTCACCATTTCTCAAAGTAGGGAGAAATATAAAGTAAACTACTTAGACTTCATGAGAAATATACAATAAAACACAAATTTCATACATAAAAGAAAGTTCATACAACACTAAAAAATAAACAACACTTATCTAAAACTCTTTCTCAAAGCAAATCCCTTGTATCCTCTTCTAGGAAATGTAGGAAGAAGAAATCTTTCACTTTTATCCTTCTCCAACACACTTAGAGAAGAGTTCACACTTAATCTCGCCACAAAACTCTAAATTGTAAGAACAATGGACTTTAAATGGTTGTCGAAAAAAAAATGAAAGAATGTGTGATGTGTGGAAGGTTTAATTTGGGCGATGAGATGTCAGGAAGAGTCACTTTTCTAATCAATTTTTTTCCTAAATAAGGCCTAGAGTCATTTCTCCAATAGGTGCCTCCAAAAACTCTTCAAAAAGCATCCAAATTTTTCNACCACAAAACTCTAAATTGTAAGAACAATGGACTTTAAATGGTTGTCGAATAAAAAATTAAAGAATGTGTGATGTGTGGAAGGTTTAATTAGGGTGATGAGATGTCAGGAAGAGTCACTTTTCTAATCAATTTTTTCCCTAAATAAGGCCTAGAGTCATTTCTCCAATAGGTGCCTCCAAAAACTCTTCAAAAAGCATCCAAATTTGTCAAATCTTTTAGAAATAGGGGCTAAACTGACATTGACGCCATCGGCACCCATTTTGGTGTCATTGGCGCCAGTGTTCCGCAATTTAATTCGTGGCGCTGAACAAAATTTCAACTTCTTCATTTTTTCTCCAAATTTCATCTTTTATGCTTCCTTTTTGGTTCAAGTCCTAAAATCCAACAACTTGCAATAAAACATATAAATATCTTTCATTAAAGTGCAATATCACTAAAAATGAGTATAAAATATGGGTCTAAAAATGCATATAATTTTGGTGTATCAATAATCCCAACAAAAATACCTTTTATGAAAATAATTTATCTTTAAAACTCTTTCTAATCTGCCAAATCCTTTTTAAAATCAACACAAGTATATGTCTCGCTCAAGTAATAAATGGCTCTAATGGAGTCCTAGGTATCGATCCCACAGGGAAGTTGGAAAAACCTATAAATAAATTCTTAAAATTATTTTATAATTTAAAATTACAAAAATAAAAGTAAACTATGAAGTTTGAATATTAACTACTAAAGTGAATGCTACATAAAATGTTGTTGAAAGAATAAAGTTAACTAACTTAAAACTAAACTTTTAAAAGTAAAATTATGAAAATTANCTATGAAGTTTGAATATTAACTACTAAAGTGAATGCTATATAAAATGTTGTTGAAAGAATAAAGTTAACTAACTTAAAACTAAACTTTTAAAAGTAAAATTATGAAAATTAAACAAACTTTTTTCTATGAAAGATTCAAATTTAAGAAAGCTTCCTTCTCCTTTACAATAAATATATGGATTTTGAAGAAATTAAAATCAATTAAAAATATATATATAATTTATTTTGTGTAAAATAAGAGCAATCCTATTCTTTACCCTCTTTCGAGTGCTATAAAGAACATTCACTAATCAAGAGTTTGGTCACTAATTTCGTGGTTAGGCTGGGAGGATACTGGCTGCCACTCTAGAGCTCCCAATACACCCTCTCCTAAGGGCTAACAATCTCGCATTAGTTTCCAATCAACTGGTTCAAATTGGGAATTTCAATCTGTCACCTTAAAATCTCCAATTCTGCATCCAATAAAGTATATTTCTGTATTTATTTGCACTCAATTCTATGGATGACAGACCCTCCCATTAAATCATATGTGATTCTCCCCTTGTTATAGAACTCATAAGCCCTTTTTGGAACATATGTTTCTCAACATGTTTTAATATTTCAATTGGTCGGATCGAAAAGTAAATGAAGATTGGAGTTCAAGTTATCACAAATTATTAACATTTAAAATGATAGAAAATAAAATCAATTCTTTAGAAAATTATATCTCAAAGTAGGGAAAAGGATAAAGAAAGCTACTCATAATTCATGAGAAGGATACGACAAAATACAGATTTCATATATAGAAACATGTTTACAAAACAGAAGAAATAAAAAACACAAATTATCTCACAATCCATCCCAAGAAAATCTCTAGAAGTTCTTTTCAAGCATTTCTCTCTTTACAAATACACTCAATTCTCTCATAGAAAAACTCTCACCTTCACTCTCATCTTACAACCCTANTAGATTTCATATATAGAAACATGTTTACAAAACAGAAGAAAAAAAAAACACAAATTATCTCACAATCCATCCCAAGAAAATCTCTAGAAGTTCTTTTCAAGCCTTTCTCTCTTTACAAATACACTCAATTCTCTCATAGAAAAACTCTCACCTTCACTCTCATCTTACAACCCTAAAAGAAAATCTCTTCTCCTTGCCTTTCGTGCCTCCACTTTCTTGGCTTTTCATCCCCCTTCCAACTCTCCCTCAACTCTTTGAAGTTTTCTTCTTTTATTAGGGGTTACCTCCTTTCAAAAGGAATTTAAAATTCCTCTAAAATTTCCTCTAAAAGTCAACTCTTTTGATATCAAAAGATGTGTCATTTGATCCAAGAGACATTTCTCTTCATCAAAGAATCTTCTAAAGTGTCTAAATGCATTGAATCACACCAAGGGGTGTGTAGAACAAGTGTCTCTTTGAAAATTCATGCAAAAATCATCTCGAACTGTCATAATCCACAAAAAGTCATCTCTGGCGCATCATCTACCAGCTCTCTGTCCAACGGCGCATCATGCGTCAATCTGGCACATCATGCGCCAAAATTCTAAAATTCACTATTTTGGCTCTAAATTTCATTGTTTTTGTCATTTTTGTTCCAAATGCCTAAAAATGATATACCTACAAGAAAAACATGAAAATACCCTTCTTTAAAGTACAATATCACCAATAATAAGCATAAAATATGTACTTAAAATAATATATTATTTTGGTGTATCAATGTCCTATTCCCATCTCCATTTTCGAGGTAGGCTTAGACATCCTATTCCCATCTCCACTTTTGGAGTAGGCTTTGACGTCATATTCCCATCCTCACAATCGGGGTAGGCTTAGACTTCCTATTCTCATCCTGACTTTCAGGGTAGGCTTAGACGTCTTATTCCCATTTTCACGGCTTAGACGTCTTATTCCCATTTTCACATTCAGGGTAGGCTTAGAAGACATATTCCCATGGGGTAGAATTAGACGTCATATTCCCATCCTCACTTTTTGGTAGGATTTGACATCCTATTCACATCCTCGCTTTCAGGGTTGGTTTAGATGTTCTATATCCATCCTCACTTTTGGGGTAGGCTTAAATGTCGTATTCCTATCTCCATTTTCAGAGTAGGCTTAGACATCGTATTCCCATCCTTACATTCGGAGTAATCTTAGACGTTCAATTCCCATCCTTACATTTGGGGTATACTTTGACATCCTATTCTCATCCTTACATTTGAGGTAGGCTTTCACATCTTATTCCCATCCTTACATTCGGGATAGGCTTTAACGCCATATTCCCAATTTTGTGCTTGTGTTTCCCACTCAATCCTATTTCCTTGTGCATAATTTTATCTCCTTGAAATTTTAAATGGAAATCAAAATTAAATCTCTAAGATTATCAATTTTAACTGAATCTTTGTTGGCCTTGTCGATATGTTTGACTATTACCCCTAAAATCTCCTTTCTTTTCCCTGGTGAGAATCTTTGTTATTCCCCAATGAAAACCAATGTCACTTAATTTAGTTCTTTGTAGTCTGTGTTGGTGTTTTGATCTCGTCGGCCAATGTCAATATCTGTGGTGTGCTTGCCCAACACATCACACCTATTGAGGGTCCATTTGTTGACCTCACTTTTTGTTGAGGTCTAGTTTCCTCTTTAGTAGCCTAGGGTCTAGCCATAAGACTTTCCTGTTCACTATTTCTAAAGGACTAGAAAAGTAACCCTCGCCATTAGAAATTCTAAACTCTTCCTCAACTTGAAGCTCCACATATTTGCCATAACCTCTAGCACTTAGTTGGTGGGGTCAATATGGGGGAGCTCAAGGTGAGTCCCCATAAAATTGCTTGGCCTTAGGATTGACCCTAGGTGTTGATCTTGAGCTGTTGCATATGCTGTCACTTAATTACACATTACATCTCACTCACAACACTAAACCCAAACTTGTTGACTTTGATCCCTTGATCTTTTGGGAGACTCATTTAGATGGTCCCCTAAACCCACTAGCCCTAGGCTAGGGTTTGGATAAGACCAGTACATAGAGGACACAAATGGAGACTCCATTGGTCCATAGCTCAAATAGGGTGGTTGGCGCTTCAATTTCACCAAAATCCCTAACTTGGCCTCCCCCCCCCCCAAAATCTACCCTAATTTACCAAACAAACTTTGAAACCCCATGTTTGACCAAAAATCCCAATTTCACCCAAAATACTTAAATTTGTTCAAAAATCATTTCAAACCATTTGAAACTACCCAAATTACCCACAACCTCCCAAAATTTCCAAAATTACCAAAATACCCCAAAATTGCCAAAATTACCAAAATACCCTCAAAATTGTCAAAATTACCAAAATGTCATAGGTGGCCCAAACTTTCTCAAAGCCTTCAAAATCATTCCAAATGTTCTTAAAACCAATTTGGACCCTTCAATTGAATCCAATTTTATCAATTTGACCCATTTTTACCAAAAGCCCCAAATTGCCTTTACAGGCCCAATTTCCCTAATTCACCCCAAATGTTCATCAATTTGATCTCAATCTTCTCCAATTTCAATTATGAACTCAAATTCATATAACTAAACTTAATTAAAACCAAATCCAAGTCCAATTAACTCACATTGTGAACCCAATTTCAATCCAAACCACAATTCCAAATTTTGACCATATGGCCTAATCTCACCAAATTGAACCCTATAGCCCACTCATTTGCTCCAATTTAAATTTCTTAAGTAACTTGAATTATGCTTCATAACTTATGAGGTGAGGAGCCCCAAGGGTAAATTGGTGATTTAAGATTTTGATACCCTAATTAAAATCTAGGATTAATCAAAGGGGAAATGGGAAATTTTGATCCTAATTAAATATGTTTGGATGATTGAAATGTAATGGGTAAGAGCTAGAAACCAACTTACCACCTTTACATGATAAGAATAAAAATACAACTTGTTAAATTATCAAAACTTTGAATTTGATCAAAATCAAACAATTCTCAAGGGATGGGATTAAACTAGGGAGAGGATGTTCCACTAATGATTAAGTCTACAATCAATGAATGAGCTGACTTCTTTTAATCAGAATCAATATCACTTAAATCAAAATTCTAATATCTTCCAATATTTCTCCCATTAGATTCATTAAGGGGCTTGGTAGTGATCTAGGCTTGATTTTAAAACTTGTTTGATGGGATTTAGAAGATAATCTTGTTGATGATTAACACCATCAACTCCAACTTTAGTGTTGGGTATCAAGTCTTTAATGACTAAAACTTGCCTTAGCGACATTCATCTGCATAACTTTTAAGTGAAAGATCAACTGATTAATTGGGTACCCTGTCCTCAGGATAATTAAAATGTCAAAGTTCGCCGAGTAATAGGGTAATTTTAGTTTGGGCTGGGATCATTAATGGAACAATATGATAAGTTCATAATGAACTCGGATATTTCCATAGATATTCAAAGTATTCTGGGGTCATCCCCTGAACACTTTGGAATCCCTTGAATATTCTGAAAGACAAATCAAACTTGTTATATTTTATTCTAGAATCATCCATAAAGATTTTTCGGGACTCAATAAGTCATACTTAGGGTTTGTTAGTTACACCTTCAACTACTCAAAAATTGCATATCATACTGTCCCTTACAAAGATACATAAATGTTGCAAAAGACTAACATTTCATCTGAAGATGACAGTTACACCTTTATAGTGTTATTTAATTTCCGTCATTTTATTTTTTATAAATATTATAAACTGCTTGGGTGAGTACTTTACTTCACTTGCAAAATAATAACAACCTTTTTTCAAAACTTTATCAACATTTTCAAAACCTAAAACAAATTTTTTCAAAGGTAACCATAAATCCTTTGAAATTTCACTAAATTTAAAACGTCCTTTTGAATTTACGAGAGTCCCTCGAAGGAGCTAACCCACGGTTGCTTACGAGATCTCTCGAGTTTAAATAGATTTCATAACTCATCTAAGATAGGAAAATTTAAAACAAAATAGTGATACTGAAACAAGGGAACTGTGGCATCCTAACCAATGTCGCTCTAATTAACTTTAACCCCCTATAACATTTAAATAACCATAACCTTAGAAAACACTTCATTTGACATTATGAATTGACACATTAGAAAACTTGACCTTTGAAATTGATACTTCTCTCAATATCTACAATTTGACACTTCTAAAACTTAAACTCGCCACGATGAGGAGCCTAAAGCTAGCATTGTCGGCAGCACGGCTATATTCAACAGCAAAACTTGTCTACACCAACTAAACCATTTCTATTAAATTAAATAACCAATCCATAGGACTTCGAGGTTGTCTTCCTAGTGCGACATAAATCCTCAACTTTTCTTTAGGCTTTTGTATGGCTCTGCTATACAATATAAGGCCTAACTCATTTAGAATTCAAAGGTTATTGTTTATCACGACTTAAATCTCACATATTTCAGGACATTTATGTGAGCGTTTCATATGAATGTATACCCTAATTAATAAAATTAGCAAGATAAAACATTTAAATATTTCTCCTCTGAATTGAAGCAAAACCATATGGTAGAATGGGAAGTCACCGAGGTTCTCCTAAAGATCTGTGACATCCCCTAGTTCTTCTTCCTTTGGATTCCAAAAATAAAATTTTCCAAATTTGAGTGATTCCCATTTCACACCTCTTTGTCTGATCTCTTTGAATAGTCGTATTTTTTGAACTTCTTGACGATAATATCCCCTAATTCTTATCGAGAGTTTTTTTATGTGACTTTGGTTATCTAAGATGTAATTAACTATAGGGGCTTACCCTCATAGGAAGCTTTTCCAAACCCAACTTAAAATAAAACCTATTTAATTTTTCATATTAAATAGGGGAACTTGTCGGCTTATAATAAAATGATTTTGCAGACCAAACGCATGTCATACATTTCTTTTTTTTTATTGAGTCTCACAGGCAAGCCATGTGTATATCTTTCAAGATGGATATATAGCTTAAGGTGTGGCAATCTTTCATTTAAACTATGAAAGATATGGGATCAGTTTGATTTCATATTTTTATAAAATGAAATATATATCTAAATTAAAAGTCCCTTCAAAGCAGGCGATGGGATTCTGATTCCAGCGACTAACAGCTTCCATAAGACCTCCCTAAAAATAGTGCCAACAAGTGCTTTCCTTAAAAACCCCAGTATCAATCCCACATAGAAGTACAGTAAGTAATCCCTTAGGCTAATCTAGTCTAATACTANGACAGCTTCCATAAGACCTCCCTAAAAATACTGCCAACAAGTGCTTTCTTTAAAAACCCCAGTATCAATCCCACATAGAAGTACAGTAAGTAATCCCTTAGGCTAATCTAGTCTAATACTATCAAGTCTTAGTTCGGAAGATGGAAATTCTTATGATAATAACATAAATCACAATATTTAAATTATAAAAATTTAAGTAAAAATTGCAAGATAAAATGAGTTTAATGAATGCTAACAGAAATGTTACTAAAAGAAATAAATTTACAAAATTAATTTCTAAACTTCAAAGTTAAATTTACTAAGACTAAACAAAGTTTTGTGACGAAGAGAAAAAATTTACGAAAGCATCCTTCCACTTTAAATTGATAATATGGATTTTAAAGAAATTAAAATCATTTAAAAATATATAAAATTATTTTGTGTTAAATAGGAGCAATCCTATCCTTTACCATCTTCCAAGTGCATAAAGAACATTGACTAATCCAGAGTTTGGTCTCTAATTCTAAGGTTAGGCTGGGAGGATACTGGTTGCCACTCTAGAGCTCCCACTACTCCCTCACCTGAGGGCTAACAGTCTCATATCAGTTTCCAATCAATTGGACCAAATTGGGGATTTTAATCTGTCACCTTAAAATCTCTAATTCTGCATCCAACANTTGGGGATTTTAATCTGTCACCTTAAAATCTCTAATTCTGCATCCAACAAAATATATTTCCCTATTTATTTACACTCAACCCCATGGATAAAATATTCTCCCATGATATCAAATGTGATTTTCCCCATGTTGTAGATCATAGCCCTTTCTGAACATATGTTTCTCAACACATTTTAACAATTCAATTGGCCAAATCAAAAAGTAAATAAAGATCAGAGCTCAAATCATCGCAAATTATTGACATTTAAAACAATTTAAAATAAAATTAATTCTTCACAAAATCATATCTCAAATTACGGAGAAGGATAAAGAAGATTACTCAGAATTCATAAGATGGATACGATAAAACATTGATTTCATATATAAAAATAAGTTTATAAAATAAAAGAAATAAAAGAACACAACTTATCTCACAATCCTTCCCAAGAAAATTCCTAAAAGTTCTCTCCAAGCACTTTTCCCTCTTTACAAGCACTCTCAATTCTCTCTTAGAAGTGTAATGAAGATGGAATCTTTCACCTTCTCTCTTCTTTTACAATCCTTGAAGAAAATCTCCAAACCCTTGACTTTTTCTCTCTTACCTTCTTCTTCCTCTTACTCTCACTCCATACACACACACACACACAAAAACTCACGCCCTAAACTCTTCCTCTGTAAGCCCTAGACTTCCCTCTCTTTTATAAAATGTTGCCTCCCTCCAAAAAAGAAATCAAAATTCCTTCCAAAATTCAAATTTTTGTTTTTTTAATTCAAAGGACATGTCCATTGATCCAAGATACATATTCCTTCAAAAAAGAATCTTCCAAAGTGTCTAGATGCATTCAATTACCCAAAGGGGTGTTTAGAATAAGTGTCCCTTTGAAAATTAATGCAAAATTAGTTCTGAACCGCCTTAACCAGCAAAAAGTCATCTCTAGAGCAACTTGCACCAAATATGGCACATCTTGCACCAACTCTCGGTCAAATGGCACATCATGCACCAGTTTGGCCCATCTTGTGCAACCCTGAGCAGCTCCACTATTTTGCTTCGTTCGGCTCCATTTTAGCTCTATTTTGCCCCATTTCAGTTGTGTTTTGCTCCTAACAGATATACCTACAAAATAATCATGAAAACAACCTTTCTTTAAAGTTTAATTTTATTCAAAAATATTTGAGAACTGTAACATAGATTAAGCATAGAAAGACATCAAAATGTGTCAAGTCAGAATTTTCTTTCCTACTTGTTTTTACTCTAAATTACACCATTTTTGCTTCATTTTCTCCAAAAGTTCATTTCTTGTACTTGAAACCAAAAATATGCAAAATACCTTCCTTTAAAGTGTAATATCATTAAAAATCATTAAAATTGAGCATAAAATATAAATAAAAAAGTAGGTAATTTTTATGTGTATCACACCTCTAGTGTTAAGACTTATTACATATTCTCTAAAACATTTCATTTATTTACACTAACCGCTAAATATAATTTGAGCCAAGTTTTTAGCAATCTTTTGGAGTTAAGAAAATCTGCGTAGTTGCAGGTTGGGTCAAGTTTTTGATGTCGTTGCTAGGGAGAGTGACGGAATTTATTGACTGAAAGAATTATATTTGAATTTTAGATTTATTTTTAAGAGAATTAAAAATTAATTTTGGTATTTTTTTACTTCTCAAAAATAATAAAAATTATAAACACACAAAAAACCAAAAAAAAATTGAAACCCTCAAAAATCCAAAATTTTTAAGTATTTTTGTTTTGTTTGATTTATTTTATTTTCTAAAATTTTATCTTTTGCATTTGTACTTTGAGATTGGAAGGTTTAGTGCCCTACAAATCTGAATTAGAAAGAAAAATATAAAAAATATGAAAAACAAAAAAGATTTCATAACTTTTAAGAAATGGAAAACATATCACAAAACAACATTGAGATTCAAAATACTGAAAATGAACATCATAATTTACAAAGTCCTTTATGGGATTATGCAAATCCTGCAGCAGATAAAATTCATTTAAGTATTCAAACCCCGACTGTAGAGGCTGACTCATTTGAACTTAAACCTGCAATTATACAAGTAGTAAAATATAATCAATTTGGGGGAATACCATCTAAGGATCTAAATTTACATTCAGCAAGTTTTCTAGAATTGTATGCTACATTTAAAAAAGATGGTGTATCAAACTATATTTTCAGACTTCGACTTTTTTCTTTTTCCTTATGGGATAAAGCTAAGATGTTGTTAAATTTAGTAGCACATGGATCTATTAGAACTTGAGGAATTTAACACAAAAAGTTTTAGCTAAGTACTTTCCTTTTTCAAAAACCGCTAAGTTTAGAAATGATATTGCTTCTTTTACTCAATATGAAAGAGAGCTAATTTATGAAGCTTGGGAAGGATTTAAATAACTCCTCGGAAAGTGTTCCTATCATGCTCTACCAGATTGGTTAATCATTCAATATTTTTATAATGGGTTAATAGTATCCCTTAGATCTATCATAGATGATGCTGCTGGAGGTTCACTAATGACTAAACAATTTGATGAATCTTATTCATTAATTGAGGAGATGGCTTGAATTAATTTTCAATGGCCCTCTGAAAGGATAAATATAAATAAAGTAGTCAATATTCATGAAAATGATGTTATTTCAATGGTTACATCTCAAGTTGATACATATCTAAAAAATATACCAAATTAGAATGAATTTTTCTCAAACACTTCATGTGATTGAAGAAAATTTATTAGAACAAATGATTAATTCTCAAACATCATTAGAAACTATAAATTCTATTAATTGACACAATAACCCATATTCTAACTAGTACAACCTAGATTCAAAAAACCATCTTAACTTTAACTGGAACAAAAATTATTGTGGTGGAAGTCAACAATGGGGGAACAATCAAATAAACTCATTAAGAAACTGAAACAACTAGGGTAATTCTAATTATAGACCTACTTATCCTCTTAGATTTAGTAGTAACCAACAAGTTAAGGAAAAGAAAGTGTCTATAGAGTAAGTGGTGCTAAAAATGGGTAATCATTTACAAAGCCAAAGTGCTGCTATTTGAAATATTGAGAATCAACTGGGATAAATTGCTAATGAACTTAGAATTATGCCTCATGGAACACCTCATGGTAATGTTGAGATCAACCTAAAAATAAAAATAAAAAACAAGAATAAGATAAAGTTTTTGAACTAAGGAGTGGAAAATAATTAAATATTGGAGTACAAAAAGAGATTGAAGTTGAGATATAACAACATTAGGAAACTTTTTCTAAGGAAGTAGAATTATAAGTCTCCCTAGCTAAGACTGCTTAGAAAAACCGCCACCTCCTTTTCCTCAAAGACAGGCAACAAAAGTTGGATCAATAATTTTAAAAAAAATTTGAGATATTTAAGAAGCTTAAAATTAATATTTATTTTGCAGAAGCTTTGGAACAGATGCCAAGTTATGTCAAATTTATGAAAGAAATTTTAAATAAAAAAAGAAAGTTTGAAGATTATGAGAC
The DNA here is from genome assembly GCA_002079205.1 of Phalaenopsis hybrid cultivar. Taxonomy (NCBI): domain Eukaryota; kingdom Viridiplantae; phylum Streptophyta; class Magnoliopsida; order Asparagales; family Orchidaceae; genus Phalaenopsis; species Phalaenopsis hybrid cultivar. The sequence continues at coordinate 27,756 of JXCR01029237.1, forward strand.
CGTTGCACGCAGCAAAGAATTTAGTGCAATAATTCAGAAGAAGCTTCCTCAAAAATTTAAAGAACATGGTAGTTTCACCATACATTATGCAATTGAAGAAAATTTTGTGGAAAAACTTTATGTGATCTAGAAGCATTAATCTCATGTCATTACTATATTTAAAAGGTTAGGTTTATGAGAGATATCTCTTACTACTATAACCTTACAGTAAACTAAACGATCTATTACTTACCCTAAGGGGGTTATAAAAGATGTTTTGGTTAAAGTGAATAAATTTATCTTCCCTATTGATTTTAATGTGTTAGATATATAAGAAGATAAAGAAATTACTATAATTTTGGGGAGACATTTCCTTGCTATCTGACATGCAATGATAGATGTGACAAAAGGAGAATTCTCCATGAGAGTTAATGACCAGGAATTTACATTTAATGTGCTTAAATCAACAAAGTATTTTTTTAAAAAAAACATGGTAAATGTTATAGATTGGACATCATTGATTATATGATTGCTAAGCATTACCAAGAAAGATGTGACGTCATATCAGATCAAAAAGAGAAAGAAAGTAAAACTGAAAGTGATTTTAAAGATAAATTAAATGAGATAAACACTAAGGATTCAAATTATGTTCAGAAAAATTTTGAAATTTTAGATACTACTGAAAATAGGAAATCTTCGCTTCCTTCTATTGAAAAACCTCCTGAAATTGAGATGAAAGTTCTCCCTACTCATTTAAAGTATGCACTTTTGGGAAACTCAACTACATCACCAATCATTATCTCCTCAGATTTGACTGCGAACCAAGAAGAAAAATTATTTGAACATTAAAAAATCACAAAAAAGCTTTTGGATGGACTTTAGCTGATATTAAAGGAATTAGCCCTTCAATATGTATGCACGTAATCTTAATTGAAGAAAATCATAAGCCTAGAGCTGATTCTCAAAGGAGATTGAATCCTATAATAAAAAATTTACTTTTAAGAAATAAATTATAAAGTGGCTGGATACGGGAATTTTTTATCCTATTTTCAGACAGTTCATGGGTTAGTCTTATTCATTGTGTTCCTAAGAAAGGGGAGTGATTGTAGTTGTAAATGAAAAGAATGCATTAATTCCAACAAGGCAAGTCACTGGAAGTTGAATCTGTATTCACTATAGAAAATTGAACACTGCTACTAAGAAAGATCTCTTTCCTTTACCTTTCCTATACCAAATACTGGATAGACTTGTTGGGCACCATTAGTTTTGCTTTTTGGATGGATATTTCAGATACCACCAAATACCCATTGCTCCTGAGGATCAAGAGAAGACAATATTTACTAGTCCATATGGAACTTTTACTTTTAGGAGGATGTCAATGAATTATGTAATGAACCTGCAATATTTCAAAGATGTATGATGTCAATTTTTGGTAATTTAATTGAGAAAGGAATTGAAGTTCTTATGGAAGATTTCTCAATTTTTGGAAGCTCTTTTAATTCATTTTTTGATCATTTAATGGGGCTTCTAAAATGGTGAAATTAATGAAAATTTCCCAATAAACAACTATATGCAATTAATGAATGGCAAGTTATGTGGTATGTTGATATAGTTAACTACTTAGTAAAATTTTACCCTACATATTAGATAGTCATGAAATTAAAAAGTTCATACATAACAAATTTTTATTTTGGGATGACCTTATATAAATAATGGAAGGACTTAGTAATTTGAAAATGTGTAACGNCGATAAAACATTGATTTCATATATAAAAATAAGTTTATAAAATAAAAGAAATAAAAGAACACAACTTATCTCACAATCCTTCCCAAGAAAATTCCTAAAAGTTCTCTCCAAGCACTTTTCCCTCTTTACAAGCACTCTCAATTCTCTCTTAGAAGTGTAANTGATAAAACATTGATTTCATATATAAAAATAAGTTTATAAAATAAAAGAAATAAAAAAACACAACTTATCTCACAATCCTTCCCAAGCAAATTCCTAAAAGTTCTCTCCAAGCACTTTTCCCTCTTTACAAGCACTCTCAATTCTCTCTTAGAAGTGTAATGAAGATGGAATCTTTCACCTTCTCTCTTCTTTTACAATCCTTGAAGAAAATCTCCAAACCCTTGACTTTTTCTCTCTTACCTTCTTCTTCCTCTTACTCTCACTCCATACACACACACACACACAAAAACTCACGCCCTAAACTCTTCCTCTGTAAGCCCTAGACTTCCCTCTCTTTTATAAAATGTTGCCTCCCTCCAAAAAAGAAATCAAAATTCCTTCCAAAATTCAAATTTTTGTTTTTTTAATTCAAAGGACATGTCCATTGATCCAAGATACATATTCCTTCAAAAAAGAATCTTCCAAAGTGTNTAATTCAAAGGACATGTCCATTGATCCAAGATACATATTCCTTCAAAAAAGAATCTTCCAAAGTGTCTAGATGCATTCAATTACCCAAAGGGGTGTTTAGAATAAGTGTCCCTTTGAAAATTAATGCAAAATTAGTTCTGAACCGCCTTAACCAGCAAAAAGTCATCTCTAGAGCAACTTGCACCAAATATGGCACATCTTGCACCAACTCTCGGTCAAATGGCACATCATGCACCAGTTTGGCCCATCTTGTGCAACCCTGAGCAGCTCCACTATTTTGCTTCGTTCGGCTCCATTTTAGCTCTATTTTGCCCCATTTCAGTTGTGTTTTGCTCCTAACAGATATACCTACAAAATAATCATGAAAACAACCTTTCTTTAAAGTTTAATTTTATTCAAAAATATTTGAGAACTGTAACGTAGATTAAGCATAGAAAGACATCAAAATGTGTCAAGTCAGAATTTTCTTTCCTACTTGTTTTTACTCTAAATTACACCATTTTTGCTTCATTTTCTCCAAAAGTTCATTTCTTGTACTTGAAACCAAAAATATGCAAAATA